>QRFJ01007378.1:0-10723 GCA_006176705.1 Cocos nucifera | reverse complement strand
TCCTTACAATGAACAATGCTATAGCCAAACATACCTCAGGATTCCATATGGCTAGGAGACGAAGTAGGGTGTAGTCAAAACTATAGACACCCTCAAAGATGTGAACTACCGATCATCTCAGGTCAAAAGAACCCAGGACACATACTGCAGATCGAGTTTAGTAATTGACGAGAAGGTAGACCCTAATGACATACTCGAGGTGGTCATGCTCAGTGCCCTCATTCTCTAACAAGTACCTGTACTCTCGCTCCAGTGTCTCCACACCGTAGACTCAAGACTCATCTACTAAAGAGAAAGTCGATCGTACACAACCTCCGGATCAAATCACCATCCTTCGTGATGATCCTATGGTATGGAGCTGTTTATGAGTTAATAATGATTATTCATGTCTAAAATTTCAAACTTCTTGAAATATGAAAATTATCTATACCATTTAACTCAAAAGCAATGTATCACAGAACACTAAATACACAGGTGTGATAAAATAACCCATATTAATTATAGTCAAAATTATAATTTTGCCCCTAGAAGTGTATTACAAGTGTCCCAATTCTGGCTTCTAGGGCACATATATCTAACAATCTTTCACTTGTCTAAAGCCAATTGGCTACAAGTCTAAGTCCCATCTTCTTAAGGTGGGCTTCGATCTTCTGTTGTCCAACGGCTTTGTAAGTGGGTCTTCCCATTATCTACGGAGTACTCTCATTGACCTTGACATAAACCCTTTCAAGGTAATCGTGGATGGGGGTGTATCACCATTTGCTTGAACTCTCCAGCACAAAACAGTTTGCCAGATGTCGACTTTCGATCATCTATACTCGGACATGAAGTCCGATCTCTGTGTATCCCTGAACTTGAGCTTCCAATTACCAAAGACTACCAACATCATATCCTAAGTTCTTCTCAAGTACTTAAGGATACATTCACAGAAAGTCCAGTGTTCTTCACCTGGATATGACTGATATCTGCTTGTGACACTCACAGCATAGGCTATATCAGGTCGTGTACATAGCATGGCATACATGAGGCTCCCTATTGCAGAAGCATAAGGGATCTTGCTCATGCGTTCTATTTCCTCAGGTGTGCTGGGGCACATCTTCTTGGAAAGATGAATACCATGTCTGAAGGGTATTACTCCCCTCTTAGAGTTTTCCATACTAAACCTCTTTAGTACTTCTATGTACATCTCTATAGACCTTAATTCCTAGAATAAAGGATGCTTCACCTAGGTCTTTCATGGAGAATTCCTTGGACAACCACATCTTGACTGATGTCAATATGGGAATATCATTCCCAATAAGGAGGATGTCATCCACGTACAATACGAGGAAGACAACAGCGCTCCCACTGACCCTTTTGAAAACACATGGTTCCTCTTCATTTTTGATGAAACCAAACTTTTTGATCACATCATTGAAACGAGTGTTACAGCTCCGAGATGCTTTGCTTAAGTCCATATATGGACCTTTGGCAGCTTGCAAACTCTGTGATCAGTATCACTGATGTGAAACCTAGGCGGCTGTTCATATAGATATCTTCCTCAAGACTATCCATTTAGGAATGCCATTTCACATCCATTTGCCTATTTCATAATCAAAAAATAGGAGCTGCACCAGGCAAGCAATGTGCGGACTGGATTTTAGCATAGCTACCGGGAAAAGGTATCGTGATCGTACAATGCCTTCAACGCTTACCTATAACTTTTAGCCACCATGTCTAGCTTGAAGTCTCCACATTCCCATCTGCACCAATCTTTCTCTTGAAGATCCATTTACACCCAATAGGTACTATACCTTCTGGTGGATCTACCAAGGTCCAGACTTGGTTTGAGTGCATCGAGTCAATTTCTGACTGCATTGCCTCTAGCCATTTCTCGGAGTCGATATCTGATATCGCCTCGTTGTAGGTTTTGGGATCATCACCATGAGCACCATTACCTACGAGGAACATTTCCTCTACATCCTCTGAAATAATACCTAAGTATCTTTCAGGGGGACGGGAAACTCTTTCCGATCTACGAGGTGGAGGAGGTAGTGTTCTTATTGGCTCAACCTGATTTGGTTCCAACTTGGTCCTTAGCTCGTTCTACTTGTGAGACTTTCTCATCAAGCTTAATCTGCTTTCCAATGCCACTATCTTGAATAAACTATTTTTCAAGAAAGATGGCATGTCGACTCACAATCACATTGTGGTCTTCTGGAATGTAGAAATAGTATCCTAATGACTCTTTAGGATATCCTATGAATCGAGCTCTAAAGGACCTAAACTCTAACTTGTCCGCTTGTTGTCTTTTGACATGAGCCGGACAACCCCAAATTCTGAGATGACTCAGACTTGGTTTCTTACCGTGCCATATCTCATACGGTGTGGTAGGAACGGTTTTAGAGGGAACCCTATTCAGTAAATAGATTGAAGTTAACAATGAGTGTCCCCAAAGAAAATCAGGGAGGTCTGTGAAGCTCATCATGGATCGAACCATATCCAATAGAGTCCGATTTCTCCGTTCTGAAACCCCGTTGAGTTGAGGTGTTCCTGGTGGAGTCCATTGAGAGACTATGCCATTTTCCTTAAGATAGTCTAGGAATTCCCGGCTAAAGTATTCACCTCCTCGATCTGATCGAAGAACCTTAATGGGTTTTTCAGTTTGTTTTTCTACTTCATGTCTGAATTCTTTGAACTTTTCAAAGGCTTCAGACTTGTGTCTCATAAGATACACATACCCATACCTAGACAGATCATCGGTAAAGGTAATGAAGTAGACAAAATTGCCTCTAGCCGGCACATCAAATGGGCCGCACACATCAGTATGTACTAGGGCAAGGAGATCTGTGGCCCTCTCCCCATGTCCAACAAAAGGGAGTTTAGTCATTTTGCCTTGAAGACAAGATTCACAAGTTGGATATGACTCAAAAGTCAATGGACTCAATAGCCCATTTTTCTCCAATTTGTTGATCCTATCTTCTGCTATATGACCTAATCTCAGGTGCCATAGATATCTATCGTTTGGACTATCCCTAGGTCGTTTGGCATTCACGTTTTGCTCGATAGTTAAAACAGGTACATCAATATGCAACTGATAAAGACCATTAACAAGGAAACCATTTGCAATTTTATTTCTTTCATAAAGAATGTTACAATGGTCCTTAAAGAAGGTGATCACATAACCTTCTTGTGCTAAGCATGAAACAGAAATCAAATTCCTGCTAGCTGCAGGCACATAATAACAGTCTTTTCAAAACTAAGTCTAAACCAGATGGTAATCGCAGAGGGTATGTTCCCACGGCTACTGCAGCAACTCTTGCTCCATTACCGATGCGTAGGATCATGTCTCCATCCCTCAGCCTCCTGCTATCCTCAAGACCCTGCATAGAAGTGCACAGATGAGCACTAGAACCAGAGTCAAGCACCCAACTGGATGCAGAAGAAACCGTAAGGTTAGACTCAATAACGAGCATACCTCCAGAAGGACCTTCCTTCTTGTTCTTTAGGGTGGCCAGGTAAGTAGGGCAGTTCCGCTTCCAATGGCCGTCGCTGTTGCAATGGAAACACTTTCCTTTGCCATCGGACCTTTCTTCTTCGGTTCTGCCTTCTTCTTCTTTGATCCTTCCACCTTTTGCTTTTTCACAGACTTCTTTTTCTTTCCATAAGACTTTCTTTTGGAAGAAGTCCGTTCCATAGCAAGAACTGAGCCTTTAGAACCTTTCATAGAAAGCTCAACGGTAACCAGCATATTCATTAACTCGGCCAAGGAATTCTGAAGTTTATGCATGTGGTAATTCATGATGAATTGCCCATGTGGTAATTCATGATGTGGAGTCCTTGTCCAACAAGGACTCCAAGGTGCCTCCAACTTGGGCGCACGCCTAGGATGGCGTGCGCCCTTCTCCTTGCCAGGTTCTGGCAGGGGGACAGGCCCCCACCAGTTCTCCAATAGGTGCATGACATGTGGACAAAAGTTAAAGTGTCTATGGTCAACATTTGACCAGTCAAAGGTCAACTTTTGACCAAAGTCAAAGGACAAAAAATGGCAGGTCATGTCTTATAAAATAAGACAACCTTCTCTAACTTGGACAACCTCCAGTTATATGAATATGTCTTAAATCTGAAATTCTCAATTTTAGATCTAATTAATATTTCATAATCTTAATTCTTAATTAAGTAGGGTTCATAAATAAAATATACACAATAAATCCTAGGGTTTCAGGATCTAAGGTTTTGCAGAAAGTAAGTTTTGGATTTTTGATTAAGGACGAATGCACAGCACCCCTACACATCATAAGAACACCCCATCGAATGGGAGGAGAGGGCATTTAAACCCTTCTTCATTCTTATGATAGGACGGCTAAGAGGAATGCCTTAATCAGGAACATGTAATACTACAAAATAGTTTTAGATCTATATCATATATCTCATATACAAATTAGATCTAATCATGGCATATTTTGCATACATCTCATGTATCGAATCATACATATTTTTAGATCTAAATTATCTCATAATAATCTAAAAAATTAGATTTAAATTGAATCTTATCAAAATAAACTCTAATCTAGACAACTATGTAGAACTATTCTACAACTAGTCTAGACATGCATCAATCATATCTCATATGATGTTTAAAATTAAATAATTTTTATTTGCTATTTTTTAGATGTTATTATAATAATTATAATATCAAAAAATAGTAAATAAATAGATCTAAAATATGATTTAATCAGATTAAATTGGAAACATGCAAGACTATTCTATAGAACTATTCTATTTTAGAACTAGTCATGCATATTTTCTAATCTTAGATCCAAATTATTTAATTTTAATTTTTTCTGATTTTAGATCTGATCACATCTCATGTGACATCTAAAATCATTTATTTTCTAATTAAAATAAATTTAAAATTAGATCTAAATACTTTAGAACCATGGCTCTGATACCAGTTGAAGGAAAATCCTGATTTTTTGGATCCAGGTTCGTTCAGATCTGATCAGATCAAGAGATATATTTTAAAATTTTTCTTTTTGATCCTAATCAGATCTAGAATATTTTAGATCTGATTCTTATTATTTTAATAAATAAAATAAAATTTAAGATAAATTAAATCAAATTTAATTTACCTGATTTGGGTAATCCTATTACCCATTGATGATCCTGTATGCAGCGGAAGGTTCTGGATCTAGCCACGCAAGCGCCTGGCCTCTACCGGATATCCACTCGGGTTGGATCTGGAGATCCTCTTCTTCTCTATCATGTCTCCAAAAATTAGATCTGGATCTGATCTGGAGGATCTTCAAAACTCCTTTTGAAGATCAGCAGTCGTCCTTTGCAGCAGCGCAGCCTTCTTAGCTTTTGATCGCCTTTCTTGATCTGAATTGCACCAACCAAGGATCCAAAACTCCTTTTGGACGTGGAGAGGAGAGGGAGAAGAATGGTTTGGCATGGAGGAGAGGAGGGGAGAGGCAGCCTTGGGGCATGGAGAATTGTGATTGCTTCTTTGAGTTGGGCGCAGGGTCTTATTTATAGACTAAGCTTGTGATCCAACTCCTCTTCTTCCCAACCAATCACAACCCTTTGTGAAATCAGATCTAAATCTGATTGGTGGGAATAGAGTCCCCTGGATTCCTCCTTAGAGGGTGCCTAAGACCAGTCAAACTTGGATTCTTAGAAGAACTCTAATTGGAATCCAAAAAGGAGATGGAGTCCTTGTCCAACAAGGACTCCTAGGCGCCTCCAACTTGGGCACACGCCTAGGGTGGCGTGCGCCCTCCTCCTTGCCAGGTTCTGGTAGGGGGACAAGCCCCCACCAGCTCTCCAATAGGTGCATGACATGTGGTCAAAAGTCAAAGTGTCAATGGTCAACATTTGACCAGTCAAAGGTAGACTTTTGACCAAAGTCAAAGAACAAGAAATGGCAGGTGACCAAAAATGGCAGGTAATGTCTTACAAAATAAGACAACCTTTTCTGACTTGGACAACCTCCAGTCAGACCATATGAAGGCCTCTGATTGAGCACAAACTCCTTTGGCTTCAGTCAGGACAACTTATTTATGATAGTAAAAGAAGAACGTTAGGTTCAATCGAGTGCTAGCACGATTTTCTTGAACCTAATTGAATCTCATTCAGATCAATTGAACTAGATCAGTTCAATTGATGATCACCAGATTCAAACCCTTGTTTGTGTGACCCAGTTAGGTTCAGTTCTGTATGGTAATGGGATATGTCATGATCTCTATCATCGACATCATCGAAACTCCTTTCGATGGATCAGAACTCTTCTGATTCGAACAGCTAGAATGATCGATCATCTAAATCATTCTAATTGCTCCCAAAATCCACCAGTGACACCTAGCAGTATATGGTGGCAACCCATCAGAGCTGAATGCGAACCTCTTGGTGCAGCTACCTGTGTGATTAAGTTCTTCTATCTTGAGCCCCGATCAGATTAGGGTTAAGGTGAACTCGTCAAACCCTAGTCTCTGTCATATGATGTAATCATTCGATTCGAGTCCAATGTGAAAATCTAAATAGAAACTCTTTCTATTATTTCACTCTGCCATGGCCATGGGCTTCTGGACTTGATTCTCATGATCATCATAGGGCTGCTCCTCTACCACCGAGGTAGATAGATTCCATCTTGATGCAATCCAGTTCCTACAATGAACATGCTATAGCCAACATACACCTCAGGGTTCCATATGGCTAGGAGACCGAGTAATGGTGTAGTCAAACTATAACACCCTCAAGGTGAACTGCCGATGCATCTCAGGTCAAAGAACCAGACACACTACTGCAGCATCGAGTCAGTCATTGACGAGAAGGTAGACTCCCTAATGACTACTCGAGGTGGTCACGCTCAGTGCCCTCGTTCTCTAATGAGTACCTATACTCTCACTCTAATGTCTCCACACCATAGACTTAAGACTCATCTGCTAAACAGAAGCGATTGTACACTAACCTTCCGAATCAATCACCATCCTCATGATGATCCTATGGTCGGAAGCATTTTATAAGTTAATAATGATTATTCATGTCTTAAATTTTCAACTCTTGAAAATATGAATTATCATTACCATTAACTCAAAGGATGTATCACAGATACTAAATACATATGTGGTAGAAAATAATCCATTTTATTGATAATAGTCAAAATTACAGTTTTGCCTCTAGAAGTGTATTACAAGTGTCAGCCAATTCTGGCTTCTAGGGCACATATGTCTAACAAAATAACTATATGAGACTAAGAGAAAGAGAAGGGGCATGCGTGAAGACCAGAGAGAGACTCTTTGTCACATAAAAAGAGAGGGCATGGGGCATGGACGGCTAAGGTGGCGCAAGGTGGAATCCTAGTCTCACTAGGATTCCATCTATGACTTGGTCAAATATGGTTTCTCAAACCAAATTAAATTAAAATCAAATCAACTAAATTAAATTAGATTCTAATCTAATTAAAGATTTAATTAATTAGATTAAATTAGATTTAATTTTAATTTAATTTTCTAATCAAATTAGAAAATTGGATTGACACGAGTTCTAGTTAGACTAGGACTAGTTCTTCATTGCAATTGACTTATCCAATAAGCTAATTGGACTTGATCCAATCAAGCTCAAACCAAATCTAATTAAATTATATTTAATTAAACTTAATCTCAGCCCTCTGGCTTAATCAAATTAAGTCAATTAGCAATCTAATTGCTAATCGATCCTCCTATAACACTTGAACTAGGTTAAACACAAATCATATTAATTGTTTAACCCTAAAATGATTCTAAATTGCTGATCAACCATCTGATTGGAACATGAACCCTTTTGTGTGTGACCTCATAGGTTTGATCCTAAGCTAGTAGCACAAAAATTTTTTTTTTACCAATTTAAGTGACCATCTAGCAATGATATCCGACGGCCGGATAGGTTGAAAGGTGTAAAACACCATCCTTAGAACCCATGCAAATATAGTTTTCATATAATTCATCCCCTTGACCATAATGCTCATAGGACACCTCAGAGTTCAACTATCAACTTTGATCATATTGTCCACATTGTATTTTAAAATATCAAATTTATCTGATGGATTATCCTGACCAAGATTTTGCTATATTGAAATATAGTGATACATTCTTCTCCAACTCTTGGAGTGGCCAATTCCATCTTGACCACACTCCAACTTTGCAAGTACTTGACTGTGCCCAGAAGCCTTCCATTTATGAATTAGAAATTCAGTTAGTCCGATACCAAAGCATAATGAGTTGTTTGCAAGTCACTGAGGTGACCTCAGATCTAAGAGATACTTATACCTATATCCTATCAGAGACATTCTCGAGAGCTGAATGCTTTAGAGTTGGTTACGTTCAACGATGATGTACCCATACATCTCACCTATATGTCATACTAGTGTCTTCACACTTCTTGGTTCAGAAGACAACCAACCTATATGGCATATAACGACCTATGCTCGATAGATGCTATCATCTTAGTTAATAGCCAATCATTTGGTCGTGAACAAATTTAAGGACTAATCGATAAATCCTCTCTTTATCAAAATTAAATAGTCCTAAGGACTTCATCACAATAATGTAGTTTGTTGGTGCAGAAACTGGTCGTCGCCGGAGGTCGCTGGAGTCGAGGCCGCCGAGGTCGCCGTCGGAGACCTGCAAAACAAAGTCTCGTCCGGAGCCGGTGGGGGGTGGCTCCGGCAGGACCCTCCGACGCTCAAGTCAGCTCTGGCCAACAGTAATGGAGTGCTCGGAATGAGTTCCGAAGCTTAGAGAAGAGGAGAAGAGCTTAGAGATCAGAGAGCTTAGAGATCAGAGAGCTTAGCCTTAGTGTGTCGGGAGGGTTCTTTATATAGTGGAGCTTGATGGTGACAACTGCAGCCGCGTGCTGGCGGACCGCTCGAGGTTCGGCGGAGTCAGTCTCACGGGATGGTGCCGTGTGCGGCGGATTGAGGGTGACAGCCATCGCCGCCTGACAGTGGGTCGGCGGATTGAGGGTGACAGCCATCGCCGCCTGATGGTGATGGTTGCAGAGCTTGCCAAATGAAGGGTTGAAGGCCTTCGTCGTGTGCCCATTTCGGAGGAGTTCGGGCTCCTGAAGAGGAAGATAGGAGGGAGTTCGGCTCCCATAGGCGTCTGGACTGGAGGATATGCAGCTAAGGCTCGTCCGCTGAAGAGTTCGGCTGCTGAGAATCCGAAGCTCGGCCGTTTGGGGTTCGGCCGGCTGTTGGACTTCGGCTAAGGCTTGGGACACTTGAGAGTTCGGTAGGTGCTCGGTCGGCCGAAGTTCGATGAGGGCGACCGCTGAGGAGTTCGGCCGAGTAACGACTGCTGAGGAGTTCGGGCTCCTGAGTGACGACCGCTTGGGGATTCCGCTAAAGCCCGTCCGCTGAGGAGTTCGGCCGCTGAGAGGACTTCATTGAAGCTCGGCCGCTTGGAGTCGGTCCGAAGGAGTTCGGCCGCTGAGAGGACTTCATTGAAGCTCGGCCGCTTGGAGTCGATCCGAAGGAGTTCGACCGTGGGGAGTCTGAAGGAGTTCGGCCGTGGGGAGTCCGAAGGAGTTCGGCCGCCCAGGAAGTTCGGTCTCGACGCTGGGAGTCCGGGAGAAGCTCGGGAGCTGACCAGTTCGGCCTGCTGGAAGAAGCTCGGCCGCTGGGAGTTCGGCTGAAGCCCGTCTGCCGAAGCTCTTCCGCGGCTACTGGTTACATTGGGCTGAGCGTCGGGCCGGGCTTCGGCAGGAGCGGGATTTATCCCCAACAGTAGCCCCCCCACTCCCGAGTTCAAAAATTGAAGGAAGGGAGTACCAAAACAGGCGACTGCCGAAGTCTTCTTCCAGGCTCCGCATTTGTTGCAGCTGAAGCTCGGGGGAGGTCTCATCTCCAGCCAATATTGACGCTGAAGTTGAGGCTGAGGCTTGGGGGAGACCTCATCTCCAGTCGATGTTTGGAGTTGAAATGGAACTCGTTTCCAGCTAAAGTCGATGAAGCTGATGTTGAAGCCGAAGTAAATCTCGCCTCCTACGGTCGAGGTCGGATTTGAGCTCCTCGGGGGCGACATTGTCTTCATCAGCTGAAGTTGACTCGAGGGAGACCTCCTCTCTTGCAGCCGAGGTTGAAGTGCGCGCTCGGGGGAGATCTTATCTCCTGCAGCCGAGCTTCTTCGGGGGAGATCTCGTCTCTAGCCGAGGTTGGTGCTCGCGTTAGGACGAGGTTCTCCTCCTGTTCCTAACCGAGGTTGTTCACGGTCGCTCGGGAGAGATCTTATCTCTAGCCGAGGTTGGTGCTCGTGTTAGGACGAGGTTCTCCTCCTGTTCCTAACCGAGATTGTTCCGGTCGCTCGGGAGAGATCTTATCTCTAGCCGAGGTTGATTCGGTCGCTCGGGAGAGATCTTATCTCTAGCCGAGGTTGGTGCTCGTGTTAGGACGAGGTTCTCCTCCTGTTCCTAACCGAGGTTGTTCCGGTCGCTCGGGAGAGATCTTATCTCTAGCCGAGGTTGATTCGGTTGCTCGGGAGAGATCTTATCTCTAGCCGAGGTTGAAGTGCGCGCTCGGGGGAGATCTTATCTCCTGCGGCCGAGCTTCACTCGGGGGAGATCTTATCTCCTGCAGCCGAGGTGAGACCGCGCGCTCGGAGAAGATTTTATCTCCTGCAGCCGAGCTTCCCTCGGGGGAGATCTTATCTCCTGCAGCCGAGGTTGGTGCTCGCGTTAGGACGAGGTTCTCCTCCTGTTCCTAACCGAG
>QRFJ01007377.1:0-59837 GCA_006176705.1 Cocos nucifera | reverse complement strand
GGAGTTGGATCACAAGAGGTCTATAAATAAGACCCTGCGCCCAACCCTAATTCCAAGTGAATAATTAGATTTCCCACGCCCCAAGGCTGCCTCTCCCCTCCTTCTCCATGCCATAGTCTCTTCTCCCCTTGCTCTCCACGTCCAAAAGTGTTTTGGACTTAGGTTGGTGCGATTCAGATCAAGGAAAGGCGATCAAAAGCAAGAAGGCTGCGCTGCTGCAAAAGGACGACTGCAGATCTTCAAAAGAGTTTTGAAGATCCTCCAGATCAGATCCAGATCTGATTTTTGGAGGTGTGATAGAGAAGAAGAGGATCTCCAGATCCAACCCGAGTGGATACCGGTAGAGGCCAGGCGCTTGCGTGGCTAAGATCCAGAACCTTCCGCTGCAATCAGGATCATCTACAGGGTAATAGGATTACCCAAATCAGGTAAATTAAATTTGATTTAATTTATCTTATTTTATTTTATTTATTAAAATAATAAGAATCAGATCTGAAACATATCAAGATCTGATTGAGATCAAGAGAAAATTTTTGAAATATATCTCTTGATCTAATCAGATCTGGACGAACCTGGACCGGGAAATCAGGATTTCCCTTCAACTGGTATCAGAGCCATGGTTCTAAATTGTTTAGATCTGATTTTAATTTTATTTTAATTAGAAAATAAAGTGATTTCAGATGTCACATGAGATGTGATCAGATCTGAAATCAGAAAAAATTAAAATTAAATGATTTGGATCTAAGAACATGAAGATATGCATGACTAGTTCTAGAATAGAATAGTTCTATAGAATAGTTTTGCATGTCTTTGATTTAATCTGATTAAATCATATTTTAGATCTTCTTATTTACTATTTTCTGATATTATAAGTGTTATAATAACATCTGATAAACAGCAAATAAAAATTATTTAATTTTAAATATCATATGAGATATGATAGATGCATGACTAGACTAGTTGTAGAATAGTTCTACATAATTGTCTAGATTAGAATTTATTTTGATTAGATCAATTTAAATCTAATTTTTTAGATTATTATGAGATAATTTAGATCTGAAAACATGCATGATTTGATACATGAGATGTATGCAAAATATGCCTTGATTAGATCTAAATTTGTATATGAGATATATGATATAGATCTATAACTGTTTTGTAGATTTACATGTTCCTGATTAAGGCGTTCCTCTTGGCCGTCCGGTCATAAGAACGAAGAAGGGTTTAAAGGCCCTCTCTTCCCATTCGATGGGGTGTTCTTATGATGTGTAGGGGTGCTGCGTGTTCGTCCTTAATCAGAAACCCAAAACTTACTTTCTGCAAAACCCTAGATCCTGAAACCCTAGGATTTATTGTGCATATTTTGTTTATGAACCCAACTTAATTAAGAATTAAGTTTATGGAATATTAATTAGGTCTAAAATTGAGAATTTCAGATCTAAGACATATTCATAATACTGGGTTCGGGCTTGGGTAGCTCAATTAGGTCTAAGCGGTTGATCAAACCGAATCAAGAGTTGGTTAGATGGGATCAACAATGCTTAAATTGACCAGCCTAATAGGATTAAGTCTGGGTCAAGATCGAGTCACGATCAAGCAAGACCTAATTAGGCTCAGAGGTTAGAGTCTGGATTGTAGGCTAACCCAATTGGTTCTGACTCAACAATTTGGTGTCTAAGGTAAGTTTGGCACAGACGACCGACTGGTTTTTAATTGGAAGCTACTCGACCTGAATGCGTTCTTGTGCGAGTTAACGGCATATTCCTTCCACCGGTCTCACTTACCTGGCCATATCTGTTGACACAGTTCTGATCTGAGGTGGTCAATAATCCGAGCTGAACCCATGCCACTAGGTTAGTCATAATTGTTATGACTAAGCCAAGTCTAGTTTAATGAGACCTGAATCAATTCTCCCTAAGAAAAGATTAAGTCTGAGGTCTTCCACCATTGTAGATGTGCGGGCCCTTCCCGGGGTTGATTGTTCTCGGCTGGATACAGTGGCTCAGTTGCACCGGGAAGATGCAACCATGTCTATTAGGCATTGGATGCTATGGGCTGGAGGATGAGTTGGGCTCAATATTCCGGATACGGTGAGAGACCCAATTAGGAACCCAGTCTATGCAAATGGTGGGTCTGACTTAACTAAGGAGTGGATCAATATTCCGGATACGGTGAGATTCATGAATTAGAGACCAAGTTTGGGTGCACCATGATTAGAGAATCATTGAACAAGAGTTGTTCACTCATTGGCTAACCCATCACCAATAACTGTTAGGTGAGGTGATGAGTCAGTTGGTGAGACCGCACCACCCACTAGAAATCATCAATCGCGGAGATTTTCGCATCTCTACAGAGGGAGTGTAGGGATCCGAGAAAATAGTGGGAGCTAATTTGTTTAAAAATAAAATCCCTAAACAAATTGGTCAAGTCAAAATTACAGTATCTAACTAGAATCTTTGACTCTCTACAGGAAAATGTCTGCGTCCAACCCACTGGCACGTATCCTAGACACACATAGACTGACTGGACCCAATTATAAAGATTGGCTCAGGAACTACAAAATTGTTTTGGGTTCAGAGAAGTTAACACATGTTTTGGACCAGGACCCTCCCACCTTACCAGCTCGTCCATCCACTGAACAGAGAGCGTCTCTGGAAAAATGGATTGACGAAGACAATAAGGCCAGATACTACATGTTGGGCTCGATGTCTGATGAGCTCCAGCGCCAACATGAAGATATCGGGACTGCTCGCCAAATGTTGGCTCACCTGCAGGAGATGTTTGGTGAACAGAGTCGCGCAGCCAAATATCAAGTCACGAAAATGACTTTTTAAGGCTAAGATGCGTGATGGGCAGTCAGTCCAAGATCACTGTCTGACAATGATCAAGGACATGGAAGAGCTTGAGAAGCTCGGTGTGAAGTTGGACTTGGATCTGCAGAACGATATTATTCTGCAATCCTTGACTGATGCATATGGGCAATTCATCATGAATTACCACATGCATAAACTTCAAAATTCCTTGGCCGAGTTGATGAATATGCTGGTTACCGCTGAGCTTTCTATGAAAGGTTCTAAAGGCTCAGTTCTTGCTATGGAACGGACTTCTTCCAAAAGAAAGTCTTATGGAAAGAAAAAGAAGTCTGTGAAAAAGCAAAAGGTGGAAGGATCAAAGAAGAAGAAGGCAGAACCGAAGAAAAAGGTCCGATGGCAAAGGAAAGTGTTTCCATTGCAACAGCGACGGCCATTGGAAGCGGAACTGCCCTACTTACCTGGCCACCCTGAAGAACAAGAAGGAAGGTCCTTCTGGAGGTATGCTCGTTATTGAGTCTAACCTTACGGTTTCTTCTGCATCCAGTTGGGTGCTTGACTCTGGTTCTAGTGCTCATCTGTGCACTTCTATGCAGGGTCTTGAGGATAGCAGGAGGCTGAGGGATGGAGACATGATCCTACGCATCGGTAATGGAGCAAGAGTTGCTGCAGTAGCCGTGGGAACATACCCTCTTCGATTACCATCTGGTTTAGACTTAGTTTTAAAAGACTGTTATTATGTGCCTGCAGCTAGCAGGAATTTGATTTCTGTTTCATGCTTAGCACAAGAAGGTTATGTGATCACCTTCTTTAAGGACCATTGTAACATTCTTTATGAAAGAAATAAAATTGCAAATGGTTTCCTTATTAATGGTCTTTATCAGTTGCATATTGATGTACCTGTTTTAACTATCGAGCAAAACGTGAATGCCAAACGACCTAGGGATAGTCCAAACGACAGATATCTATGGCACCTGAGATTAGGTCATATAGCAGAAGATAGGAGGAGAAAAATGGGCTATTGAGTCATTGACTTTTGAGTCATATCCAACTTGTGAATCTTGTCTTCAAGGCAAAATGACTAAACTCCCTTTTGTTGGACATGGGGAGAGGGCCACAGATCTCCTTGCCCTAGTACATACTGATGTGTGCGGCCCATTTGATGTGCCGGCTAGAGGCAATTTTGTCTACTTCATTACCTTTACCGATGATCTGTCTAGGTATGGGTATGTGTATCTTATGAGACATAAGTCTGAAGCTTTTGAAAAGTTCAAAGAATTCAGACATGAAGTAGAAAAACAAACTGGAAAACCCATTAAGGTTCTTCGATCAGATCGAGGAGGTGAATACCTTAGCCGGGAATTCCTAGACTATCTTAAGGAAAATGGCATAGTCTCTCAATGGACTCCACCAGGAACACCTCAACTCAACGGGGTTTCAGAACGGAGAAATCGGACTCTATTGGATATGGTTCGATCCATGATGAGCTTCACAGACCTCCCTGATTTTCTTTGGGGACATTCATTATTAACTTCAATCTATTTACTGAATAGGGTTCCCTCTAAAACCGTTCCTACCACACCGTATGAGATATGGCACGGTAAGAAACCAAGTCTGAGTCATCTCAGAATTTGGGGTTGTCCGGCTCATGTCAAAAGACAACAAGCGGACAAGTTAGAGTTTAGGTCCTTTAGAGCTCGATTCATAGGATATCCTAAAGAGTCATTAGGATACTATTTCTACATTCCAGAAGACCACAATGTGATTGTGAGTCGACATGCCATATTTCTTGAAAAATAGTTTATTCAAGATAGTGGCATTGGAAAGCAGATTAAGCTTGATGAGAAAGTCTCACAAGCAGAACGAGCTAAGGACCAAGTGGAACCAAATCAGGTTGAGCCAAGAAGAACACTACCTCCTCCACCTCGTAGATCGGAAAGAGTTTCCCGTCCCCCTGAAAGATACTTAGGTATTATTTCAGAGGATGTAGAGGAAATGTTCCTCATAGGTAATGGTGCTCATGGTGATGATCCCAAAACCTACAACGAGGCGATATCAGATATCGACTCCGAGAAATGGCTTGAGGCAATGAAGTCAGAAATTGACTCGATGCACTCAAACCAAGTCTGGACCTTGGTAGATCCACCAGAAGGTATAGTACCTATTGGGTGTAAATGGATCTTCAAGAGAAAGATTGGTGCAGATGGGAATGTGGAGACATTCAAGGCTAGACTGGTGGCAAAAGGTTATAGTCAACGCGAAGGCATTGACTATCAGGATACCTTTTCCCCGGTAGCTATGCTAAAATCCATCCGCACATTGCTTGCTGTTGCAGCCTATTTCGATTATGAAATATGGCAAATGGACGTGAAAACGGCATTCCTAAATGGATATCTTGAGGAAGATATCTATATGGAACAGCCGCTAGGTTTCACATCCAGTGATACTGATCACAAGGTTTGCAAGCTGCAAAGGTCCATATATGGACTTAAGCAAGCATCTCGGAGCTGGAACACTCGTTTCAATGATGTGATCAAAAAGTTTGGTTTCATCAAAAATGAAGAGGAACCATGTGTTTTCAAAAGGGTCAGTGGGAGCGCTGTTGTCTTCCTCGTATTGTACGTGGATGACATCCTCCTTATTGGGAATGATATTCCCATGTTGACATCAGTCAAGATGTGGTTGTCCAAGGAATTCTCCATGAAAGACCTAGGTGAAGCATCCTTTATTCTAGGAATTAAGGTCTATAGGGATAGACCGAATAGGATGCTAGGACTTTCACAGAAGATGTACATAGAGGAAGTACTAAAGAGGTTTAGTATGGAAAACTCTAAGAGGGGATTAATACCCTTCAGACATGGTATTCATCTTTCCAAGAAGATGTGCCCCAGCACACCTGAGGAAATAGAACGCATGAGCAAGATCCCTTATGCTTCTGCAATAGGGAGCCTCATGTATGCCATGCTATGTACACGACCTGATATAGCCCATGCTGTGAGTGTCACAAGCAGATATCAGTCAAATCCAGGTGAAGAACACTGGACTTCTGTGAAATGTATCCTTAAGTACTTGAGAAGAACTAAGGATATGATGTTGGTCTTTGGTAATGGAGAACTCCAAGTCCAGGGATACACAGACTCGGACTTCATGTCCGATATAGATGATCGAAAGTCGACATCTGGCAGACTGTTTGTGCTGGAAGAGTTCCTAGCAAACGGTGATACCATCTCATCCGCGATTACCTTGAGAAAGGTTACGTTGAGGTCAAGAGAGTCAACTCCGCAGATAATGTGGCAGACCCACTTACAAAGCCGTTGGGCCAGCAGAAGATCGAAGCCCACCTTGAGAAGATGGGACTTAGACTTGTAGCCAATTGGCTTTAGGACAAGTGGGAGATTGTTAGATATATGTGCCCTAGAAGCCAGAATTGGCTGACACTTGTAATACACTTCTAGGGGCAAAATTATAATTTTGACTATAATTAATGAAAATGGGTTATTTTCTATCACATATGTGTATTTAGTGTCTGTGATACATCCTTTGAGTTAATGGTAATGATAATTCATATTTTCAAGAGTTGAAAATTTAAGACATGAATAATCATTATTAACTCATAAACAGCTCCCGACCATAGGATCATCACGAGGATGGTGATTGATCCGGAAGGTTGGTGTACGAATCGCTTCTCTTTAGTAGATGAGTCTTGAGTCTACGGTGTGGAGACACCGGAGCGAGAGTACAGGTACTCGTTAGAGAACGAGGGCACTGAGCGTGACCACCTCGAGTAGTCATTAGGAAGTCTACCTTCTCGTCAATGACTGACTCGATGCTGCAGTAGTGTGTCTGGTTCTTTGACCTGAGATGCATCGGCAGTTCACCTTGAGGGTGTTATAGTTTGACTACACCATTACTCGGTCTCCTAGCCATATGGAACCCTGAGGTGTATGTTGGCTATAGCATGTTCATTGTAGGAACTGGATTGCATCAAGATGGAATCTATCTACCTCGGTGGTAGAGGAGTAGCCCTATGATGATCATGAGAATCAAGTCCAGAAATCCCATGGCCATGGTAGAGTGAAATAATAGAAAGAGTTTCTATTTAGATTTTCACATTGGACTCGAATCGAATGATTACATCATATGACAGAGACTAGGGTTTGACGAGTTCACCTTAACCCTAATCTGATCGGGGCTCAAGATAGAAGAACTTAATCACACAGGTAGCTGCACCAAGAGGTTCGCATTCAGCTCTGATGGGTTGCCACCATATACTGCTAGGTGTCACTGGTGGATTTTGGGAGCAATTAGAATGATTTAGATGATCGATCATTCTAGCTGTTCGAATCAGAAGAGTTCTGATCCATCGAAAGGAGTTTCGATGATGTCGATGATAGAGATCATGACATATCCCATTACCATACAGAACTGAACCTAACTGGGTCACACAAACAAGGGTTTGAATCTGGTGATCATCAATTGAACTGATCTAGTTCAATTGATCTGAATGAGATTCAATTAGGTTCAAGGAAATCGTGCTAGCACTCGATTGAACCTAACGTTCTTCTTTTACTATCATAAATAAGTTGTCCTGACTGAGCCAAAGGAGTTTGTGCTCAATCAGAGGCCTTCATATGGTCTGACTGGAGGTTGTCCAAGTCAGAAAAGGTTGTCTTATTTTGTAAGACATTACCTGCCATTTTTGGTCACCTGCCATTTCTTGTTCTTTGACTTTGGTCAAAAGTCTACCTTTGACTGGTCAAATGTTGACCATTGACACTTTGACTTTTGACCACATGTCATGCACCTATTGGAGAGCTGGTGGGGGCCTGTCCCCCTGCCAGAACCTGGCAAGGAGAAGGGCGCACGCCAAGGGTGGCGTGAGCCCAAGTAGGAGGCGCCTAGGAGTCCTTGTTGGACAAGGACTCCATCCTCCCTTTTTGGATTCCAATTAGAGTTCTACCTAAGAATCCAACTTTGACTGGTCTTAGGCGCCCTCTAAGGAGGAATCCAGGGGTCTCTATTCCAACCAATCAGATTTAGATCTGATTTCACAAAGGGTTGTGATTGGTTGAGGAGGAAGAGGAGTTGGATCACAAGAGGTCTATAAATAAGACCCTGCGCCCAACCCTAATTCCAATGCATTGAGACACGCCCCAAGGCTGCCTCTCCCCTCCTTCTCCATGCCATAGTCTCTTCTCCCCTTGCTCTCCACGTCCAAAAGTGTTTTGGATTTAGGTTGGTGCGATTCAGATCAAGGAAAGGCGATCAAAAGCAAGAAGGCTGCGCTGCTGCAAAAGGACGACTGCAGATCTTCAAAAGAGTTTTGAAGATCCTCCAGATCAGATCCAGATCTGATTTTTGGAGGTGTGATAGAGAAGAAGAGGATCTCCAGATCCAACCCGAGTGGATACCGGTAGAGGCCAGGCGCTTGCGTGGCTAGATCCAGAACCTTCCGCTGCAATCAGGATCATCTACAGGGTAATAGGATTACCCAAATCAGGTAAATTAAATTTGATTTAATTTATCTTATTTTATTTTATTTATTAAAATAATAAGAATCAGATCTGAAACATATCAAGATCTGATTGAAATCAAGAGAAAATTTTTGAAATATATCTCTTGATCTAATCAGATCTGGACGAACCTGGACCGGGAAATCAGGATTTCCCTTCACCTCTAGCTTCAATCTGAACCAGAACAGAGCCCAGAAGAGGACTTCGACGGTTGCCTTTTCTGCACTTCTTTCCTTCGAGTTTCGAACTCGGAAGTGGAGGGACTATTGTTGGGGATAAACTTCGCTCCTACCGAAGTTCAGTTCGATGCTTAGCCTAATGCAACCGATAGCCACGGAAGAGCTTCAGCGGATGGATCTTAGCCAAACTCCTTCAGTCGATCGGGCCTTAGCTGAACTCCTTCATCCGATCGAACTCCTTAGCGGTTGAGCTTCAGTCGGACTCCCGTGAGAGCCAAACTTCCTCTGCACTCTTCCAACCAAATGCCTATGGAAGTCAAACTCCTTCCGAGCTTCCCCTTTGGCCGAACTCCTTTAGGAGTTTGAACTCCTTTAGAATTGATACATACCAAAGTTCATCGATCGATGCCTACTTTTTCATAGCCATGGCTATTAAATCTAGATGAACGGTCACCATCAATCTGCGACAGGCGACGCTACAGGCGGTGCCCCCCTCTATGACCGACTTCGTCAGACCTCGAGCGGCCCACCACTACCAAACGATATGGCTATCACTATCGGCCTGACCATACCATCCTCTCTGCATCAAACCCCATGCAACCTCGAGTGGCCCGCCATCAGGCAGCTGCAACTGTCACCATCAAGCTCCGCTTATAAAAAAGGATCCTCCAGATATGCTTGCTCTAGGCTCTAAGCTCTCCTCTCCTTCTCTAAACTCTACCAAACTTATTTTAGAGCACTCCATTTCTGTTGGCCAGAAGAGCTGACTTGATCGTCGGAGGATCCTATTGATACCACCCTCACCGACTCCAGATGGGACTTTATTTTGTAGGTCATCGACAGCGACCTCGTCCTCCTCCACTCCAGCTGGATCCGATGACAACCAAATTCTGCACCAATAATTTTCTTATGGGGTTATAGCCTAGACCGGCCTTATCATAAATGATCTTTTGATTTTCAAGAATTGTATGAAGTTTATTTGAACTTAAAGTAAATTTTTCAACTATGGATTTTAGCTTATCGATTTTATTTTTCAAATTTAGGTTCTCTAGAGTTAAGACTAGTTTTTCACTTAGGATAATTTCATTCTCTTTTAGCAAGACTTGATTCTTAAATTTTAGATCTTTGCTTTTAGTTTCTAATTTTTTTAAATCATCTACTAATTCATAAAAGACTTCTTAAAGTTCTTCGAATATAAATTCATTTGAGATTTTACCATTTACCTCATTTTCATGTGCCATAAGGCATAGGTTGGCTTGTTCATTAGCTTCTTCCTCTTCGGAGCTTGAGTCATCATTGTCACTCCATGTTGCCACCATAGCCTTTTTTTTGTATTTCCTGAAAGCCTTTTTAAGTTGAGGATATTTAGACCTAAAGTTCTCCAATTTTTTACATTCAAAGCAAATAAGGGACTGCTCCCTATCCTTTTCCTTGCTATGCTATCCTTTGGTAGGTGGCCTCTTCCTCATCCCATGTTTTCTCTTCAAAAATCTCTTAAACTTTCTTATGATGAGGGCTATTTCTTCATCTTATTTTTCATCTTTCGTTTCATCAGATTCCTCATTTTGTTGAGTGATGGATTTGAGGGCTATTGTCTTCTTCTTCTTGACATCTTCTTCTTGATATTGTTTTATGTTTAGCTCATGCATCATTAGTGATCCTAGAAGCTCTTCTAAGGGTAAAACATTCAAATCTTTGGCTTCTTAGATTGCAGTCACTTTGGCCTCCTATGTACTTGATAAAAATCTAAGAATCTTCCTTACAAGATCACTATTAGAAAAAGACTTGCCAAGACTTTTAAGATCATTTATAATGTCCATAAATCTAGAAAATATTTTAGTTATTGACTCATCATGTTCCATTTTGAAAAGTTCATATTTATACACAAGCATGTTAATTTTTGACTCCTTAACTTGATTAGTGCCTTCATGAGTTACTTCTAACTTATCCCATATTTTCTTAGCTGACATGCATGTTGAAATGCGATTAAATTCATTAACATCTAAAGCACAATATAAAATATTCATGGCTCTTGCATTGAGTTGAGCCATTTTCTTATCAACCTCATCCCATTCCTTTTCAGATTTGGTTGATTCCACACCATCAATTATCTTAATGGGTGTGTATGATCCATTAACTATGATACTCTACATATCATAGTCATGTACTTGTATGAATATTCTCATCCGAGCTTTTCAATAGGTATAGTTTGACACATTAAAAAGTGGAGGTTGATTTGTAGACTACCCCTTGGCTAGAGAAATACTAACTTGGGTTGCCATAGATCTTTAGCTCTTTGATGATTAAATCAAAGTAGGACTAGAGCACCAAACTTTGATACTACTTGTTGCCCAGCTATGCAACCTAAGAGGGAGGATGAATTAGATTTTTAAAATTTTAAAGCTAATTTAAAGATATCAAGATTGAATGATGATATGTAAGTCATGTGTGTAACGCAATTTAGATTAGATGAAAATATAAAAAACTTGAGAGGAAGAATTTAACAAACTAAGAAAAGAAAAATAGCAAGCACACCATAAATAAGCAAGATTTATAGTGGTTTGGTGCTTTTCTTGTACCTATATCCACTCTCCAAGCTCCTACTTGAGAATTCAAAATCACTAAACATATTCAACCAAAATACAATGTCAGTACCTCCTACCCTAGCTATCCCAAGCTAGTTCACTTATTTCTCAGGTATAAGCTAATCCTACACACTCCGATTTAAGGTTCGGATCAATCCACCCAAGTTTTAGAACTTTCTTGAAACTTGAATCAAAATAATAAAGCAGAGTATAAGAGTTAGTGACAATCAAATACAAATTTAACTCTCTTAATGAGCAAATAAAATCTTAAGAATATTTTTCACAATAATGGGGGAAGCTTTTCTGATTTTTCTCAAGGTTGTTGGAAACTTGAATGAGCTCTTGAGAGGTTGGTGAACTTAAAAACAAAAACTTTTTTTTTTGAAGAGCACTTTTTGCTAAGGGCTGAATTGAATGTGATCAAATTTCTTATATTTTTCCTCTTTCTATAGCCTTTTAAATCTTTAATGGGTGGAGAAGAAAATCCTGGATAAGATTTATAGCCATTGGAGATCTTAAAGAAAGCATTAAAATCTACCAAAATGGGATAAAATTAGTCATTGCAGAAGATTTACATCACAGGAGTCGACTCAAGGATCGATCCTGAGGTCGACCTCTGAGATAAAATCCAGAAAATTAATCATTCTATATTTTTGACCTTCAAAATAGTAGAGGTTGACCCTCTGGTCAACCCTTGGCATAGAGATAGCATGCCAAACAGCCCATTTCATCAGGGGTAGACCTAGGGGTCGATCCTTTTGCTTCAAACTTGATTTTCTTCCAAAATATGCATCAAAAAATTATGGGACTGCCTCCAAAAGATTAGAAATCTTCTATACTTGCTCTTGAGGCTCTTAGATCAAAATTTGATAAAATTATATTTTTGCCCCTAAAATATAAAAAGTTTTTTTCCAAGTCAAATTCATTAGTAATCCCCTCAAATACTTTGTAATCATCAAAATTAATTCTTGGAGCAACAACCCCATAACAATAAAGACAATGGTTAGTAATAAAAATTTTTTTTCCTCATCTTCTGGTGCCATCCAGATTTAATTATAATTGGAGAATGCATCCATGAAAGTGAGAAGCTCGAGGTCCGAGGTAGCATCCACCAGCTGATCAATCCTGAGAAGGGGGTAACTATCTTTTAGGTAGGCCTTATTTAATATTTTAAAATCTATGCACATCCACCACTTGCCATTTGTCTTCTTCATGAGGAATATATTGAAGATCCAATTCGGATAGGATCCTTTCCGAATGAACCCAGCCTTGAGAAGTTTGTCATCCTCTTTCATAATTGCCTTCTATCGCTTGGGTGCATAGCCGCGCATTTTCTCCTTTACTGACTGACATTTGGGATCAATAGCTAGATGGTGCTTCATCACTTCTGCATCAATTTGGGCATATCAACGGGGACTCAAGCAAAAATATCTACATTTCTTTGAAGAAAGATGATAAGCTGCTTTCGGACTTCTTCTCCCAGGTTGGAGCCGATTTGCATAGTGTGATCTTTGTTCCCATCATTCAAAGAAATTGTAATAAGATCTTCCATAAGCTCGCCCTGCTCTTTAGCTAGATCATCATGGATGTCAAGTCCATGCACTAGATAAGGTTCTAGTTACCCTCCTCCCTGTAAGACAATTGAATAGCAGTGTCTTGCCAGAGCTTGATCTTTTTGAACTTCATTGATTCCATAATTTATTGGAAACATTATTTTCAAATAATATATTGATACCATGGTCAGTAGCGCATTCAAACTAGGTCAGCCTAGGATTGCATTATAGGTGGAAGGAGTTCTTACTACTAGAAAATCAACATGTGCCTTGGATTGCCTAGGATATCGCCCTGCTACTATAGTTTGTGTTATTATTCCTTCCACCGGCACAGTATCTCTAGTGAAACCCACTAATGGAGAGTTCATTGATCCCAAGCAACTACTAGGTATGGACATCTTTGAGAAAGCTTTGTAAAATAAAATATCATCAGAGCTTTTATTATCAATTAGAATGCGGCATACATCATAGTCAGTAATATTTAAAGCAATTATAATCGCTTCATTATGCGAGAATTGAACCCCTTAAACATCTACTTCAGTGAAGGCAATGGGTTCTTTCATCCTTTACTGGTGGCCGATCTTCTGGCTTCTCTTCCCTCCTAGGTGGTTCTGGCTATGGTAGCGCCCTTGGTTGATCTTCCCTTCCTTCAGGCCCACATCACAAAAATCAACCAAGCCAGCCTTGCCTGATAAGCTCCTCGATCTCGTCTTTGAGTTGGATGCATTTTTCAATATCATGATCGTGGTCATGATGGTAGAGGTAGTACTTATTGGGATTGTGCTTGGTCAGGTGGGACTGCATCTTTTCTGACCTTGACAACTATTCCTTAATTTTCATCAGTACCTGTGCCTTTGAAGCATTCAAGGGAGCATAGTTGTAAAATTTTCGAGGAGGGAAGTTTCATCATGTCCTCTGATCCAAACTCTTTTGATGATGAGCTTGAGGTGGAGTCCAAGCTCATCATCACTCACGGAGAGTTCTAGAGTGTGGTCACTCAGCTTCTCTGCAACTGTAGGCTTGTTGGATTTGCTCGCCTGCCGCCCTTTTGTAACCTTATCATCTTTTATTTGAAAAGCCTTCTCTACCCGGGCATTACCCTCAGCCCGAGCTAGCATATCAGCAAAATTTTTGAGATACTTTCTTTTCAGGAAGGATAGAAGATCATTCTTCTAAAGACCACCCTTCAACATGGCCATGGCTATAGATTGGTCCAAGTTCTAGACCTCCAGTGTAGCAGCATTGAAGTAGTTGATGTAAGCTCGGATGGACTCTTTTTTCTTCTGCTTGATGTTGATGAGAGAGTCTAAACCTCACCTTGGATGTCGACTGCTGATGAAGTGAGTGACTAACTGATGGCTCATTTGATCAAAGAAATAGATCGTACCTAGCTTAAGGCTCGAGTACCAATTTTTTGCTACTTTCTTTAGAGTTGAGGAGAAAGCTCGGTATAGAATGACGTCTGATGCACCATGGAGCAGCACCATGATTTGAAAGGCCTCAAGATGGTCGATCAGATCTGATGTTCTATCATAATTCTTAAATTGAGAAAGTTTGAAGTTTGACGGGATGGGCTCTTGCATGATTTGAAGAGAGAACGAGAGGTCGGTGCAGACGTCGTCGATGTGATCAGGAGTAGCATGATAGAGCTTCTCAATCTACCGATTCATTTATCGAAACTTTTAATCGAGAAGATCCTCCCAATCATGAATCTCAAGGGTCTTCTAGCTGAATGGTGGCAAGGATCTTCTAGGGTTGGAGTCATGGTTGGAATAGGGGCTTTCCACTCTCTGCTTCCCCTTCTTGAGGGTTATTGGTTGGCTTCCCTAGATATGCCTTTCTTGCATTAGATCCCAATATTCTAGTGAGGTTTCCTCCAACTGGATTAGTGCTGAGGGTTACTGCATGGCCTGTACTGCTTTAGTGAGGCCCTTAACCTACTGGATCAGTAGGTTGAACTACTCTAGATCTATCATGATTGTTGGTGGAGGAGGTTGAGGCACCGATGAGAGAATTGAAGGAAGTGGGTCTGGTTCAGATCTAGTAGCGAAGGCAGTAGATCGTCGGGTAGAAGCCTTCCTTGGCAGCATCTTTCAAAAGCAAATAAAAATCAGAAGAAAAGGAACTGAAGGAGTTGAAAATAGAGGACAGAAAATGAGATCGACTGAGTATTCCTTTTAGAACAAGGGCTCAGGACCCCACCTCTAGCGCCAATCCTATTGGTGTAGAAAATTATGTCGATGCTTGAGTCGCTAGAGTGGAGAGAGTTGAGGCTATCAACGAGACTTACAAGAAAAAGTTCGGACTGAAGGTGGGTGGCTCCAACAGGATCGTTTGATGCTCAAGGTAGTTCTCTAGCCAACAAGAATGGAGTGTTCAGAAGAAAATAAACAGAGTATCGAGTAAAGTATGAGAGCTTAGAGAGAAAATATATCTAGAGGATCCTTTATATAGACAAAGCTCATAACAAACTGATGGTGACAGCTGTAACTGCCTGTTAGTGGGCCATTCGATGCCATGTGAAGTTTGTTATAAAGGATGGTGTTTGTTGTCATGACTTGCCAATCCTTTGAAGATTAATAGCTATAGTTCGGTTAGGATTGTTATGCCTGTGTACAAACTGTTTAAAGCATTGCCTCCTAGCAGCTCTAGAGAGGTTTGGCTATTTCCAAGGTTGTCCGCAAGTTGTCGAATATTCACAAAGTTGAAAGTTGAACTTGTTTAGATGACGAGGTCCTTCTACTATTTAAGTCTACTCAATCGATGCTCAAAATGTAAGATAGTTAGTTCAGCCACCAAAAGGGGGTCTTTGACTGAAAGGAGCTCGACTAAAAGGAGTCTGCAAGTAGATAATTGTTCCAAGTCGAGGATTGAAAGGGCGGTAGATTCATCAATTTAGGACTGCGGCTAGGCTCTTTAGGGTTGAAGTTCGGATTTACTCAAACTTGCATACCCAAGGTTCTTAGCGTAGGAATGCCAAGATCTGCCACTTACAGCAAGGTATAGAAGTTCGTCTGAGGAGAAGCTCTACTAGTCCAGGACTCTTGATGTGAGACCTAATTGTAATGGTGAGATTTGGCTTGATGGAGATCTGGTTGGAAAGAAGTTTGGCTAGTTTCGAGGTCGGTTGGGTTGGATTACATAGGAATCGAACACTTAGCCAAATACTTAGCTAACTGCTTAGGCAACTATCTTCACTATTCAAGTTCATTCGGATGAGGTTCGAGATGCCCTTCAGGTTTTGTACATAGTTATCTAAAAGATCTGATAGTTAAAGCTAAGAAGATCGTCCGGTATGCATGGGTTGGGGGTCGACTATTCCAGAGTGAATTAGAGTCAGAACTCATACCGGTTGAAGTTCAATCATGGTCGCCACCATTAGATGGAATAACCCCAAGGTTGGGCATCTTGCTGAACTTTGGCAGGTGCAGATTTATCACCAACACATGTGATGGATTCAAAATTTGAAATATAATGTTTATAACTTGATTAGGATTGATAGTTAAACCCTAGGTCATCTTCTAAGCATTCAAGGTAAAAGGGATGAATTATATTTTAACCATATTCGAGTAGGTTTTGAATATTACTTCATCTACATTTGAATGTTGGGTACCATTGCTAGATGATCACTTCAATTAATATAGGAATTGATTCCTATGCTACTGGCTTAGGTTCGAACCTATGGGCTCACACTCAAAAAAAGTATATGTCTGATCATGTGGCTGATTGAGAGTTCCATTGGATTGGAACTCTATAATCAAGAGTCCTACTGGAATAAAACTTTATGATTAGGAGTCCCACTAAGCTAGGACTATATGATGAAGAGTCCCACTTGACTAGGACTCTATGGTCTAGAGTTCTACTAGACGGGGACTCTATGGTTAGGAGTTCCACTAGATGGAATCTTTATGACCAGGAGTCCTATTCGACTAGGACTCTATCATTGGAGGATTAGTTAGCAATAAAATTGCTAATTAGCTCAATTTGATTGAGCAAAAAACTTTAGATCAAATCTAATTAATTTGATCCAATTTGTTTTGATCCGATTAGGTTATGAGATAACCTAATCACTAGGGAGATTGGTTCCTGATTTGAATAGAACTTTAACTCAATCAAATCCTAATTTGATTAGAATTTAATTAAGTTAATTTAGAGCTTAATTATATTATGTTTAATCTTACTAATTTGATTCTAATCTAGTTAGAATCAAATGAAAAAAGAAGAGTCCAAACTACTTGGACTAGTCCATGTGCCAACTTCTCTTATGTGCCACCTAATCTCATGCTCACTTCTCTCATGCAAATTTGTGATTTGCATGAGAAGAGAGAGTCCACACCCAACCTTTTTCATATTCTCAATGGATAGAGTTTGGTTGGTTTCAAATTCTAATCTAAAAGAGTTTGGATTAAATGAGAAATAGAGTTTCAGCCTTACCTTATGCTGCCACCCACTTCTATTTAACCCTTTTTCTTTTGTGCATCCTCTTGAGAATGATTTTTCATGAAAATAATTAGTGAGAAGGGAACAAAAGACATCAGGAGGCATGAGGAACTTGGGTGGGAAGCCTCTAAGGCATGAGAGAAAGAGAGAAGAAAACAATCTTCCCTAAGGTGAGAGTTTGAGCCCTGATCTAGGATTTTAGTTTTGGGAGAAAGAAAAATAAGAGAGAGAAAAGTTTTTTTTGTTCTCGTTCCTCTTCCGTTCATCCTTTAGTGACCCATATTTGACTTCAAAAAGTTCGAGAGGCTTGAAGAATGAGAAGAGAATAGATCTACCTGACATACGATCTTTGAAAGGAATATGCCCTCAAGCCAATCAAATATTATTTATTTATTTAGGCTATTTTTTGTCTTCCAAACTCATGTAATGATATTATAAAATAAATAAAGGTATTTATTTCATCATATGCAGTGTCTTATTATTATGATGAACCCCATAAATTAGGGCTATGGTTTTAGGACTATGATTAGATCATACCAGTGAGACCTAAAATCTTAAAATCCTAATTTAAACATTCCTAGTCGATGGGATATTGAGTTGGGGATCAAGATTTTCTGATGAGACTAACACATCCTTTGTATGCTCGGTTGAGAGGATGATTGATCTCATAATAACTTGTGTATGATACTAATACAAGAATATGGGTGCTCATTAGAGAATGAGTTTACTGAATTGATCCAAATCAAGAATATCTAATGGAGTCTTATCTATATATCAATAGATGGTTCTCATAGTGGAATTGTGCATGTAATCCTTTGACCTGAAACTACCATAGAACCTAATATATATAAATTCATATTTTGGTTCATACTCATTCATGACTTAGTTATGTATGGGATGATCTGGATATGGTGGATTATATATGAAGGTTATGAGTAGGTTAACATGGAATCGATCATTCCTAGTAAGAGAAAATTGCATCCTACATGCTTCAAACAAATGATGATTCAAGAAGACTTTGATCAAAAGCATGATGAAAATTAGAAATGATTTCTAATATTTTATTAAATAAATCATCATCATAAGATTGGAAGAGAAATGAATATGATATTGGGATTGACATATTTTCATACCCAGAGTCATATTCAAGATGCAGAAAGATCGAAGGATATAGTTGCATTGTAATTTTCCACTGAAGGGTATTTTTGATATTTTCATCAAAATTTCACATCTTTCAGAAAGTCACGATATGTTGCTAGACGTCAATCATGTCTTGTGGGTTCAGTCAAATTAAAATTTTAATTTGATCATTAAATTAGAAAGTATTCTAATTAAGTCAAATTGGGTAGGCTAGTTTTGACCTAAATCAGTTTAGTTAAGTTCTAACCAGATTAGGTCAAATCACACCCAGACCCACTGCTGGTTAGATGTGGAATCCAATGTGTCACACACAAAGAGAATTGATTAAGGATCTAATTGGATTAGACCATATTTGCAAGATGAACATGCTAGCACATGTAGCAAACCCTAGCACCTAGATTCGAATTGGATTCGATTCGGCTTCCATTTTGGGCTAATTAAGGACCAATTTGTGCCAAATTGGATTTGATCTTGAATTGGATTAACCTAGACTGATTGGGCTTTAGATGGGGTGTCACATACTAGAATCCCATGCACCAGAGAGTCTCTCTCTTATGCATGGAAAGTCTTTCATGTGCAAAGAGTCTTTGGCGCATGGGATTAAGTTGGCGCCTACCTTCTTTGACTTTCCATATTTTTCATGTCGTATAAATTTTTCAAATAAGCATGGACATCAGATATGGGGTGCAAAAGAGTCCTTCTGTAGGTTAAAAACTCCGTTATCTATTTAATATTTGCATAAGAAGGGACTCTTTATCGCCCAAGACTCCTTGCCGCCCAAGACTCCTTGCCGTCCACTCTTCCTTGGCACCTCTTGGCTATTCAAAGATCATATCCATGCCATTTTTGCTAAATGGGCATCCCACATCAAGGCCATTGAATGGCCTTCTTATCTGATCTAGTGGTTGTATATGATGGCGCCAAAAATAAAAGCTTCCAACTCTTCATAAATAACTTTCATAGAATTAGTCCAAGAGTCCTTCTACTTTAAGGCACCTCTTGGACTAAGTCTACATGTCATTATTATTTGATAAGGCATGAGATAGGCTAAAGGGACATGAGATAATAATATGGAAAGGGCATGAGTAAATGTGTTGGCACCCCTACGTACATTATAAATAAGGGTGCGCACCAAGAGTCTGATGGTTGAAAAATTATCTTTCTTTCTTACAAGTATTTTCTTATTGTCCAATTTTTTTTTCTTTTCTTCTCTTATCCAGACCTTGTCCTTATAAGGATAAGAAGTTATTTTAAGATAAAGAAATTAGAATGAAAAATTAAGAAGATAAGAACAAAGAAAGATAGGTAAGGAGAGGCAAGGAAGGTGACATAAAGGCTAAGGAAGGTCTTACCCATTTAATTAAAGCTCTTATTATTAGAATTTTAATTATATATAAATTAGAGATGCTGGTGTCTTGATCAAGTCTCCGTGTGGATCAACATTGGAGGGTGAACATGTGGGCACCTGGTGGAACCCCTGATGAACTGCTGCCGGCAATTAGGGATAATTCAGGATTTAGCGATAAGAGGTATGTTCTAATACTTTATTTTATATTACAAATGCATGTTATATGATTTAATTGCTGATAAGATAGTCCTAAGGTTCGGATTTGATTTGTATGATTTTATAATTTTGCTTTAAAATCCATGCTTTCGCCCTATACACCAATCCTATCAGTGGTATCAGAGCAAGTCTTATTAGGTTAAATCATATAATGCTTTGCTTATAATATAATGGCATAAATAAAAAATATGATATAATCTTTTTATTAGCATGTTATTTATATGATGAGATCATATTTTTATTTATCATAATGAGATTATAATGTATATATTATTCTGTAAAGATTATCCTGACATAGTGGAAAGTATTCACTATATAATGATGGTTGTCCTAGAATAATTATACATGTTAATATATATATATATATTATTATAATTTATGTTTTTATATATTTAGTTTGATTTAAATCAGAATGTGCATCGAGACCATTTAAATCCCTCTTTAAAATTTATATTAAATTATAGTATAATTAACCTATAGCTGAATCATTCGGGATGTCTAATTGATCAATTGATGTCTAAAGAAAATGATTCATGATTGGTAAAAAGAATATAGTTTTTTAATTGGTTTCGTTGTCTAACCTAGCCAATTTATTGGTGTCTAAGGAAAGCAAACGGAGGGACCCCCACTTCTCTCCCACTTACCTAGCCGATTCGATTAATTTAATTCTAGATTGAAATGCTTAGTATTATATTCACTACATTAAGGCCTTCCTTCATACTAGGTTCTTATTATGTCCAGAACCATATTAGTTTTATTGTGTAACCATAAGATCTATCATGGGGAATGATGTAATATTAATCTAGTACATTAAGATGCTTACAACATTTTGAATATACTGCTTTGTTGTGTAACCATAAAAGTAGTTATATTTTATTTTGACTATATAGAAATGAAGGATTCTATTTAAACTAAAACATTAAAGTTTATTACGCTAACACAAGGCTATTAATGTTTTAGAGGCAAAAATTTTTTGAGAATTGCATAAAATACAATTAGAAAGAGTTTCCTACCTTTGAACTTATAACAGATTTGTTGTACAACCACATGACCTTTTATAAGAAATTAGGATCTTATTCTCATTAAGAAAATCAATTAAAGGATTATATTTTTGATTAAATAGTGGGAGACATAATTAAATTAAAGTTCTAATTTAATTATGTTTGTTATCATGAGTTGTTTTCTTATGTATTATTTTTTATTATGTAGATTAAATGACTTCTTCACTTTCATTGCATTCAATTTTGGATTCAAATAAATTGATTGGTCAAAATTATGTGGACTGGCTGAGAAACCTAAAAATAGTACTCAATCAAGAAAAACTCTTCTATATTCTTGATGCCCCTGATCCTAAGCTATTAGGGAAAGATGCCACAGATGAAGATAAGTCTACATATAAGATGTGGCAAAATGATTCTCTTACTGTCAAATGCATCATACTTGCCTCTATGAATAATGAATTACAGAGGCAGCATGATGGCATAGACACTCAATCCATATTACTCAATCTAAAAGAGCTTTATGGAGAGCATAGTAGGACTGCTAGATATGAGATATTTAAAAAATTATTTTATGCAAGAATGACAGAGGGAACATCCACACAAAATCATATTTTGATGGTAATTGACCTAATCACTCAATTAAGTCAATTAGATTTTGTTATGGATGGAGAGTTAAGTCAGGATTTGATCCTGCAATCACTCTCAGAATTATTTTCTCAATTTGTTGTGAACTATCACATGAATAAATTGAATTCTTCCTTGCTTCAGCTATTAAATATGCTCAAGACAGTAGAAAGCCATATCAAGAAGTATAAGGCTCCTCTTCTTCTTGTGGATGGGATCTCCAAGAAGAAGGCAGGCACAAATGGTTCAAAGAGAAGGTTGAACCCTAAAGATGGTATAAATAAGAAGAAAAAGGGAAAGAAGGTCATCGAACAGACGATCTATTTTTACTGTGGTAGGTCATTGGAAGAGAAATTGCAAGGCTTACCTCGCAATCATGAAGTCTGGTGCAAATAATGTACCAAAAGGTATGTATGAGATGCATACCATATTATCATTAAATTCTTCCATTTCAAACACTTGGGTATTAGATACTGACTGTGATTTTCATATCTATAAATCTTTGCAGGGGTTACAAAAAATTAAGAGTTTGAAGAAAGGTAACTTCAAGCTCTATGGCGCTGGAGGAGAGTCTATCCAAGCAGAAGCTGTAGGGATAAATATATTAAAATTACCTTCTAGGAAGATCTTAGAGCTTACAAATTATTATTATATGCCAAGATCATTAGAAATATTATATCTATACCCTTGCTATTAAAACAAGGTTATAGTCTTAATGTAACGAGCGAAGGTTGCTCGATTAAATATTCTAATGAAAATATTTGTTTTGGCATATTTAGTAATGATTTGTTGACTCTATGTTTGGATGACAATATATTTCATATTGATGAAAATAGAAAACATAAGAGAGATGACATAAATAATACTTTACTTTGGCATTGTCGATTAGGTCATATTAGTGAGGCTAGGATTAACAAGTTATACAAAGAAAAGTTCTTTGATCCTTTTGATTATGAATCATTAGGAACTTATGAATCATGTCTCATGGGTAAAATGACCAAGACTCTATTTAGTGGACATGGAGAAAGGACAAATGAGTTATTAGAACTTGTACATACGAATGTATGTGGTCCTATGACCACTCAAAATAGAGGAGGATACTCTTATTTTATAACGTTCACTGATGATTTATCTAGGTTTGGATATGTGTATCTTATGAAATACAAATCAACAACCTTTGATAAATTTAAAGAGTATCAAAGTATGGTCAAAAAATAAACTGAACAATGTATAAAAATCCTTCGATCTGATCAGGGAGAAGAATACTTATTTAGTGAGTTTCTAGACTATCTTAAAGTTAAAGAAATTCTCTCTGAATGGACACCTCCTTATACACCATAATTAAATGGTGTAGTCGAAAGAAAAAATCATACCTTATTAGATATGGTACGGTCCATGATGTGCTTCACTAAATTACCTATTTTCTTCTGGGGTCATGTCCTAGAGATCGTAATTTATATCTTGAATAGAGTACCTTCTAAATCTGTATCTAGTACACCATATGAGATATGGAGAAGTAAGAAACCTAATCTTAAGTATCTTAAGATATGGGGTTGTCCAGCATATGTCAAAAGAAATTTTGGACATAAGCTTGATGCTAGATTAGACAGATGTCTATTTATAGGATATTCTAAAAATAGTATAGGATATTTATTCTACCATCCTACTGAACAAAAGATTTTTGTAAGAAGGCATGCCACTTTCATGAAAAAAAAATTATCCTAGAAAAGGGCAGTGACAGAAATATTGAACTTAGTAAAGTTCAAGAAAAATAAATAAAAATTTCTCAACCAAATAATTATATAAAAGAACAAGAATACATAACTCCTATTTATAAGTCTGAAAGAGTATGACATATACCTATGAGGTACGGATTCATTATTGAGAACAATGAAGCCCAAGTCATTGAGAATGACAAACCTCCGACCTATACGGAAGCAGTCAAAAGTAAGGACTCTTACAAATGGCTGGTTGCCATGCAATCCAAAATGGAATCCATGCACACCAACAAAGTATGGACTTTGGTGGATGCACCAGAGGATATAAACCCTATTGGATGCAAATGAATTTTTAAGAAAAAGATTGGAGTAGATGGTCAAATTGAAACTTATAAGGCCAAATTGGTGGCTAAAGGTTTTAGACAAAAACAGAGGATTGATTATGATGAAATATTTTCATCTGTTGTCATGCTCAAATCTATTCGGATTATGCTTGCCATAGTAGCATGCCACGATTATGAAATATGGCAAATGGATGTGAATACCGCCTTCCTTAATGGTTTTCTTGAGAAGAAGGTTTATATATCATAGTAAGAGGGATTTGAATCAAATGAGAGACCAAATCAGGTAAGCAAGCTTAAGAGATCCATTTATGGATTAAAGCAAGCATCAAGAAGTTGGAACATCCATTTTGACGTAACAGTCAAAGAGTTTGGTTTCATCAAAAATGTGGATGAACCATGTGTGTACAACAAAACTAGTGGGAGAACCATAGTCTTCTTGATTCTGTATGTAGATGACATACTCCTCATTGGAAATGATATCTCAATGTTGCAATCAGTTAAATTATGGCTATCAAATAAGTTTTCCATGAAAGACTTGGGAGAAGCATCCTATATACTAGGAATAAAGATCTATAGAGATAGATGATGCGTGCTAATTTATAGCTATGGCAACTACATTAGTCGATCAAGTAATAAAGTGAATGAGTAGAGTATCATCCCTAAAGAATTAAAAAACAAGTACTGAAAAGCTCTTTTCTATGCTTTATTTAGAAGATCAATTTATGAGAATAAGAAATTAAAGAACAAAATAAAGAAATAATTAAAAGTTTTTAATTAAATAGAGAGAGTATAAATTATTAGGGTTTTAAACTCAAGAGCAATGGATTACTAAGGCAATCGGTTCACCAACTCAGTCAATACAATATTCAGATTTTTAGATTAATTTTATTTCATGTGACGGTAGAATCTCCTAATTTATTCACTATCCTTTGGTTCAAGCATAGCAAAACTATTAATATTTATTAATTACCCTTTGGTCCAGGTATAATTTAAAATATTAATGCATTAAGTTTTGTGAAACTTCTAATTAAAATACGCTGTGTCCAAAGCACACTAAAATTTCTGCATGCATTTGAATTCTAATTTGATTCATAATATAAGGTATATAATCAAGAAGCATTAACATAGATGTACTTGGTCTGTAAGAACTATGTTCATTAGATCAATTAGAAGATGGCCAGTAATCTAAAAGCATTAAGATTAGATTTATATACTCCTCTTGAATAAAATTTAAAAATAAATCATACTGAATATTGCATCAAAAGAGTGGCTACACCTTAGCCTTAGTAAAAAAAAATTTAGTTCATGATAACAAGTTCAAAAATAATAAATAAAATAAAAAGCATAGAGAAATTAGACTGTTTGATTGCTGAAATTGATTGTCTGCTGCTCTTGATGTGGAGAACATGGCGAAGATGAAGAGGCTCCTTAATCGATGTCATGATCGTTGAAAGAAATCAAAAACCCTTTTTGATTTTCTTACAAATCACTCTTCTCTTTCTATCTCTCTCCTCTCTCTCTCTCTCTCTTTTTCTCCCTCTCTCTCTCTATTTCTCTCTTTCTCCCCATCTCTCTCTCTCTGTCTCTCTCTCTAATTATTTTCACGACAACAACAGGATTTTATAGATAAAGAATTTGATTTTCCCCCAAAATCCATCAAAAATTAGGTTTAAGACTCCTAAAACAACTCAAATTAAGATCTGGATAATTCTGCCCGTTAGATGTTGATCAAACGGTCCAAAAACCACTCAAAAACCCCTTAAAATAATCCAGATCAAGTCGGATTTCATATCAACCATTGGATGAACCGTTGGATCAAATCTGGGCCATCCGATCACACAGAAAGAAGGCTTCTGATCTATAGTTTAACTTCAGGATAAATCTCAGCCGTTGGATCTCGATCGGGAGCTATGGATGCCATCCATCAGTGCCTTCATTTCGGCCGTCTGATCGAATTTCAGTGAAAATCGCCCGTTGGATCAGCCAAAATTTCCAAATTGCCCTTCATGGACCATGCGTGAGTTCGGTGTTGCGTGGACCACCGCATTCTTTAGCCAATCAGAGCGCGCCTCTTGCTGTGAAATGCCCGAAATACCCTCAGGTTGGTCCACCATGTGCTACGAAAAATGCTAACGTCATCCTGACATCAACGTTGCATCGATGGGTTGGTTTGCTGTTTCGATCGAACCGGGCCGGACCGCTGAACCGGTTCAAACCAAATCGATTTTTTTTTTTTTTGAAATTCAATTCTGAGCTCGTTTGAAGTCCATTTTGCCTAAAATTTATTTCATCTGAATCAGAAAAATAAGATCTTCATATTGGTGGACTTCTTTCCTAAATAAGATTAATAAAAGTATTAATTTCTAAAGAAATAGATTAATTTATTTTATAATTTAATACTTTTATTAGTATATTTTTACCACTTATCACACCCCCCAACTTAGTCATTGCTAGTTCCTTAGCAATGTTTTATTTAATACCATGTTTCAATAAGATTATCCATCATAAAGATAAAATCTAGGATTAAATGTTAAAAAGTTTAGAAAATACTGCTAACTAAGCATTGAGCTTCAAAAGCAAATTTTTCAGTCAATATAATTAAAAACTTTCTTAGAGTACATCAAAGATCTGTAGCACTTGTGTTCGTGATGACTAATTTTAGCATTTCAGTATTAAATTAAAAGAACAAAAGTATCCTCTCTTATCACCTATTTTGGTCAATTTTCTATACATTCTCAATTTTATACTCATGAATTAAGGTAGCTTTCACACTGCCTTCTCTTTTTTTTTTTTTTTTTTTGTGCTGAGCATCCTGGCCTTTTCTTCACCGTTTTATGTGAATTTCCACACTTGACCTAGGTGCAGAGACCCAGTTACTAGGCTTTGGGCAATCCACATATACTCTATCTTTTGCACTTTATTTATAGGCAGGTAGCTCTTTCCTTAAATTCAAGTTTCTTTGATTAGAATGTATATTAATTACCAATTTTTAGTGATAATTGAATTCTCAGTTGGCCTTATAATCAATACCTACTTTGCCTTGTTAGTGTGCATGTGCAATTAGAAGTGCTAATAATCTTTTAATGACCTAAGTAGGCTGCTAAAAGTTGACCAACTAATCTACTTCTTTAACTCGTTACATTCATTAGCAAATAATTCTATCTTTTATCACTTATCCAGTTTATCTTGCTCAAGATTTTCTTCTTGACACATGATTTTTTTTTTTTTTTTTTTAACTTATTCTACATTGTCTTAAAGGAGAAAGAAAAATAAAGGGTGCAATAAAAGATAGGAAGGAATACACCTGATTTGGTTTAGTCTGATTCTTTGGAGCTTTGAAATTTTGCTTGAGCTCTCATTGATTTTTTTGCAAAATTGAAAATACACACCAAAGCAGTAAAAGAGCAACCATAAATTACTAAAAATAAAAAAAAAAAAATGATCAAAACTAAAAAGAAAAGAAACAACCTATCTAGTAGTTCTGATTTATAGTCTTCAGCTTGACTTTCTTTAAGTTCTAAAGTGGATCAATCCGGTGCCACTTCAATTGGAATACTTTCATGTTTGATCGAGTCTTCTTTTAATTTGACATTGCTTGCTTTTATAGTCTCAAACCTATTTTCTACAGAATTCTCATATAATGGATTGTCAATAATATCAATTAGAAAACAAGTTTGATTATCATCAGTTTGTTTAGTATCTTTGAAAACATTAAAAGTAACTTATTCATCTTGGACTCTAAGAATTAATTTTTCTTATTGAACATCTATTAAAGCTCCTCCAGTAGCTAAAAAGGGTCTCCCTAAAATAAGAGGTACATCATAATCTTCTTTCATATCAAGAATAATAAAATCAACAGAAAAAATAAACTTGTTTACCTTAACCAAGACATCCTCCACTATACCTCTTGGATATTTGATGGATCTATCGGCTAATTGAAGAGTAATAGTGGTAGGCTTTGGTTCTCCTAGACCCAACTTCCTGAAAATAGAAAAAGGCATGAGATTAATGCTTGCTCCTAAGTCATATAAAACTTTATCAAAACTACAATCACCAATAATGTAGGGGATAGTAAAACTTCCTGAGTCTTTTAGCTTCTGTGGTAATTTATTTTGAAGTATTGCTGAGCATTCTTCATTCAAATTTATTCTCTCATGCTCCTTCAGCTTTTTCTTATTTGTTAAGATTTCTTTGAGAAACTTGGCATACCTGAGCATTTGAGTAATAGCATCTACAAAAGGAATATTAATATGTAAATTCTTTAAAATTTTGAAAAAGTTATAAAATTTCTTATTTGGATGCTATATTTATCTCTCTGGGAATGGTAGTGGCGGCACGTAGGGCTTCACATTTGGATCAGCAAACTGTATACCTGGAGACCATCCATCTGCTGGTTGTATTGGTGACTAACAAATTTTAGTTAATGGTTCCTTTTTTGTAGTTGGCTCTTCAGTCTCATTCTTCTGATGTGGCTCCTCCAACTTTGTACTATTTCTTAGGGTGATAGCATTGACTTGCTCCCTTGGATTTGTCTCCGTATTGCTTGGCAAGGATCCTTGAGGTCTCTCAGAGATTATCTTAGCCATTTGACCTATTTGCATCTTCAAGTTTTGAATTGCAACTGTTTGGTCCTGTCTAAATAGTTGCTTCTTGGTTTTGCATAAATTTGACCATCAGCTCTTCCATGTTGGACTTCTTTTCAGGTACTTGGAATCCCGGGGGTGGCTGTTGTGCTGCATTTTGATTACTCCATGAGAAATTTGGGTGCTACCTCCATCCTTGATTGTGTATGTTGGAGTAGGGATTATTTTGTTGCGGCCTAAAAAAATTACCAATATAATTAGTTGTATCAGTTATTTTAGCAAAAAAATTATCTGTCTGGCAATTGCTCGTATGTGTCCTCCTCCACATAGGTCACAAGTAATGCTCTAAATATGCATAGCTGTTCTCTTTAAGTTGTTAACTTCGGCTCTAAGGGCTGCAATTTCAGCTAGTAAGGTTGGCACACAATCTACTCCCTGCACAACTGCTAGTCTTTTTGGCATCATACGTTCTATCTACCATTGATAGCTATTTGATGTCATCTCATCGATCAGATCGAAAGCTTCTTCCTCCATTTTTCGATTAATGGTTCCTCCTGCTGTTGCATCAATCATAGATCGATTAGTAGGAGATAAACCATTATAGAAAGTTTGTACCTGAAGCCATACGGGTAGTTGATGATGTGGACATCTCCTCAGTAATTTTTTGAAACACTCCCAAGCCTCATATAGTGTCTCCATGTCCATCTGCATAAAGAAAGTGATATCGTTGCGCATCTTGGTACTCTTGGAAGGTGAAAAGTACTTGGCTAAGAATTTTTGGACTAGGACATCCCAAGTTGTGATAGAACCTACAGGAAGAGAATGAAGCCAACTCTTAGCTTTGTCCCATAAAGAGAAAGGAAATAATCTTAATCTAATAGCATCATTCGACACCCCATTAATTTTAAAAGTATCACAAAGTTTAAGAAAATTAAAAATATGGGCATTCAGATCATCATGCAAGTGTCCACTAAATTGGACAGTTGATTGAATCATCTGGATCATCACCAATTTTATTTTAAAGTTGTTTGCTCATACAGACGATCTCCTGATGCTCGAAGCTGCATCAACTACAGATGGTGTGATGTAATCATTTAATGGATGATGTACTGGTCGAATAGCTTCATGCTGTCCTTCAGTCGCCATATCCAATCCTAGATTGATGTCATTAGGATCTTCAGCTGCCATGTTTCTTTCTTGTTGTAGTCTTCTAATGGTTCTTTCAATTTCTAGATCTAAAGATAGTAAGTTACTATATCCAGTACGTGTCATGCAATGAATAATTTTTTTTTAATAATAAAAATTAAAAATAAATTTCTAAAGTAAAGCTAGGATCAAAATTTTAATATTGTTTTGGACACAATCCCCAGCAACGACGCCAAAAACTTGATGCGTGCTAATTTATAGCTATGGCAAGTGCACCAATCGATCAAGTAATAAAGTGAATGAGTAGAGTATCATCCCTAGAGGATTGAAAAATAAGTACTGAAAAGCTCTTTCCTATGCTTTATTTAGAAGATCAATTTATGAGAATAAGAAATTAAAGAATAAAATAAAGAAATAATTAAAAGTTTTTAATTAAATAGAGAGAGTGTAAATTATTAGGGTTTTAAACTCAAGAGCAATGGATTACTAAGGCAATCGATTCACCAACTCAGTCAATACAATATTCAAATTTTTAGATTAATTTTATTTCTTGTGACAGTGGAGTCTCCTAATTTATTCACTATCCTTTGGTCCAGGCATAGCAAAACTATTAATATTTATTAATTATCCTTTGGTCCAGGTATAATTTAAATAAATATTAATGCATTAAGTTTTGTAAAACCCTCTAATTAAAATACGCTGCGTCCAAAGCGCACTAAAATTTCCGCATGCATATGAATTCTAATTTGATTCATAATACAAGGTATATAATCAAGAAGCATTAACATAGATGTACTTGGTCCGTAACATCTATGTTCATCAGATCAATTAGAAGATGGTCAGTAATCTAAAAGCATTAAGATCAGATTTATATACTCCTCATGAATAAAATTTAAAAATAAATCATACTGAATATTGCATCAAAAGAGTGGCTACACCTTAGTCTTAGTAAAAGAAAATTTAGTTCATGATAACAAGTTCAAAAATAACAAATAAAATAAAAAGCATAGAGAAATTAGACTGTTTGATTGCTGAAATTGATTGTCTGCTGCTCTTGATGTGGAGAACTTGGCGAAGATGAAGAGGCTCCTTAATCGATGTCTTGATCGTCGAAAGAAATCAAATTTTTCTTTTGATTTTCTTACAAATCACTCTTCTCTTTCTACCTCTCTCCTCTCTCTTTCTCTCTCTCTTTTTCTCCCTCTCTCTCTCTCTATTTCTCTCTTTCTCTTCGTCTCTCTCTCTGTCTCTCTCTCTGATTATTTTCATGGCAACAATAGGTTTTTATAGATAAAGAATTTGATTTCCCTCCAAAATCCATCAAAAATTAGGTTTAAGACTCCCAAAACAACTCAAATTAAGATCTGGATAATTCTGCCTATTAGATGTTGATCAAATGGTCCAAAAACCACTCAAAAACCTCTTAAAATAACCCAGATCAAGTCAGATTTCATATCAGCCATTGGATCAACCGTTGGATCGAATATGGGCCGTTCGATCGCGTAGAAAGAAGGCTTCTGATCTATAGTTTAACTTCAGGATGAATTTCAGCCATTGGATCTCGATCGGGAGCTGCGGATGCCGTCCATCAGCGCCTTCATTTCGGTGAACTTGGCGAAGATGAAGAGGCTCCTTAATCGATGTCTTGATCGTCGAAAGAAATCAAAATTTTTTTTTGATTTTCTTACAAATCACTCTTCTCTTTCTACCTCTCTCCTCTCTCTTTCTCTCTCTCTTTTTCTCCCTCTCTCTCTCTTTATTTCTCTCTTTCTCTCTGTCTCTCTCTCTGTCTCTCTCTCTGATTATTTTCATGGCAACAATAGGTTTTTATAGATAAAGAATTTGATTTCCCTCCAAAATCCATCAAAAATTAGGTTTAAGACTCCCAAAACAACTCAAATTAAGATCTGGATAATTCTGCCCATTAGATGTTGATCAAATGGTCCAAAAACCACTCAAAAACCTCTTAAAATAACCCAGATCAAGTTAGATTTCATATCAGCCATTGGATCAACCGTTGGATCGAATATGGGCCGTTCGATCGCGTAGAAAGAAGGCTTCTGATCTATAGTTTAACTTCGGGATGAATTTCAGCCATTGGATCTCGATCGGGAGCTGCGGATGCCGTCCATCAGCGCCTTCATTTCGGTCGTTTGATCGAGTTTCAATGAAAACCACCCATTGGATCAGCCAAAATTTCCAAATTGCCCTTCGTGGACCATGCACGAGCCTGGTGTTGCGTGGACCACCGCATTCTTTAGCCAATCAGAGCATGCCTCTTACTGTAAAATGCCCAAAATACCCTTCGATTGGTCCACCATGTACCGTGGAAAATGCTGACATCAGCGTTGCGTCGGCGGGTTGGTTTGCTATTCCGATCGAACCGGGCCCGACCGCTGAACCGGTTCGAACCGAACCGAGTTTTTTTTTTTTTTGAAATTCAATTCTGGAGTCGTTTGAAGTCCATTTTGCCTGAAATTTATTTTATCTAAATCAAAAAAATAAGATCTTTACATTGGTGGCCTTCTTTCCTACATAAGATTAATAAAAGTATCAATTTTTAAAAAAATAGATTAATTTATTTTATAATTTAATACTTTTATTAGTATATTTTTACCACTTATCAATAGATCTAAAAGAATGCTAGGTTTGTCCCAATCTAGGTATATTGACTTAATACTAAAAAGATTTAGTATGGATAGAAGTAAAAGAGGTTACTTACCCATGAGTCAAGGCATACATCTCTCTAAAAAGATGTCTCCAAAAATACTTGAAGAGAGAAATAGAATGAGTTCTATTCCTTAAGCTTCAGCTGTTGGATCAATAATGTATGCCATGTTATGTACAAGGCCTGATGTTGCTTATGCTTTAGGCATTGTAAGTAGATTTCAAGCTGATTTAGGAGAGGATCATTGAAAAGCTGTGAAAAATATTCTTAAGTACTTGAGAAGGACTAAAGATATTTTTCTAGTATATGGTGGTTCTGATCTTAAACTAGAAGCATATTCTGACTCTAGTTTTCAATCAGACCTAGATGATAGTAAATTCATTTCAGGATATGTCTTTACTCTGAATGATGGAGCAGTGAGTTGGAAGAGTACAAAGCAACCAACTATAGCTAATTCAACCACTGAGGCAAAATACATAGCTGTAAGTGAAGCCACCAAGGAAGCTATCTGGTTGAAGAAGTTCATCACTGAATTGGATGTTATTCTTAAAATTAAGAATCCAATACCACTTTACTGTGATAATACTGGAGCTGTTGCTCAAGCAAAGGAACCAAGATCTCATCATAAATCCAAACACTTTCTGACATACTTCCATCTCGTTTGTGAAATTATTAAAAGACAAGATGTAGTCATAGAACGAGTTGACACAAAGACCAACATAGCAGACCCATTCACTAAAGCTTTACCGCTGCAACTGTTTGATCGCCACCTTGATTGTATGGGATTAAAATATAAGGGCGATTCGCTTTAGTGCAAGTGGAAGATTGAAAGGAATATGCCCTCAAGCCAATCAAATATTATTTATTTATTTGGGCTATTTTTTATCTTCCAAACTTATGTAATGACATTTTAAAATAAATAAAGGCATTTATTTCATCATATGCAATGTCTTATTATTATGATGAATCCCATAAATTAGAACTATGATTTTAGGATTATGATGAGATCATACCAGTGAGACCTAAAACCTTAAAATCCTAATTTAAACATTCCTAGTCGATGGGACATTGAGTTGGGGATCAATATTTTCTGGTAAGACTAGCACATGCTTTGTATGCTTGATTGAGAGGGTGATTGATCTCACAATAACTTGTGTATGACACTAATACAAGAATGTGGATGCTCATTAGAGAATAAGTTTATTGAATTGATCCAAATCGAGAATATCTAATGGAGTCTTATCTATATGTCAATAGATGGTTCTCATAGTGGAATTGTGCATGTAATCCTTTGACCTGAAACTACCATAGAACCTTATATATATAAATCCATATTTTGGTTCATACTCATTCATGACTCAGTTATGTACGGGATGATCTGGATATGGTGGATTATATATGAAGGTTGTGAGTAGGTTAACATGGAATCGGTCATTCCTAGTAAGAGAAAATTGCATCCTACCTGCTTCAAACAAATGATGATTCAGGAAGACTTTGATCAAAGCATGATGAAAATTAGAAATAATTTCTAATATTTTATTAAATAAATCATCATCATAAGATTGAAAGAGAAATGAATATGATATTGGTATTGACATATTTCCATACCCAGAGTCATATTCAGGATGTAGGAAGATCGAAGGATCTAGTTGCATGGTAACTTTTCACTGAAGGATATTTTTGATATTTCCATCAAAATTTTACATCTTTCAGGAAGTCATGATACGTTGCTAGACGTCAATCATGTCTTGTGGGTTCAATCAAATTAAAATTTTAATTTGATCATTAAATTAGAAAGTGTTCTAATTAAGTCAAATTGGGTAGGCTAGTTTTGACCTAAATTGGTTTGGTTGAGTTCTAACCAGATTAGGTCAAATCACACCCAGACCCACTGCTAGTTAGATGTGGAACCCAATGGGTCACACATAAAGAAAATTGATTAAGAATCTAATTGGATTAGACCATGTTTTCAAGATGAACATGCTAGCACATGCAGCAAACTCTAGCACCTAGATTCGAATTGGATTCAAATCGGCTTCCATTTTGGGCTAATTAAGGACCAATTTGAACCAAATTGGATTTGGTCTTAAATTGGATTAACCTAGACTGATTGGGCTTCAGATGGGGCATCACATACCAAAATCCCATGCATCAGAGAGTCTTTCTCTTGTGCATGGGAAGTCTTTCATGTGCAAAGAGTCTTTGGTGCATGGGATTAAGTTGGCACCTACCTTCTTTGACTTTTTCTATTTTTTATGTTGCATAAATTTTTCAAATAAGTATGGACATCAGATATGGGGTTCAAAAGAGTCCTTCTGCAAGTTAAAAACTCTATTATCTATTTAATATTTGCATAAGAAGGGACTCTTTGTCACCCAGGACTCCTTGCTGCCCAAGACTCCTCGCCGCCCACTCTTCCTTGGCGCCTCTTGGACCAAGTCAAAGTTCCTTGGGACTTTGACTATTCAAAGATCATCTCCATGCCATTTTTGCAGAATGGGCATCCCACATCAAGGCCATTGGATGGCCTTCTTATCTGATCTAGTGGTTGTATATGATGGCGCTAAAAATGAAAGCTTGCGACTTTTCGTAAATAGCTTACTAAGAATTAGTCCAAGAGTCCTTCTACTTTAAGGCACCTCTTGGACTAAGTCTACATGTCGTTATTATTTGATAAGGTGTGAGATAGGCTGAAGGGATATGAGATAATAATATGGAAAGGATGCGAGTAAATGTGTTGGCACCCGTACGTACATTATAAATAAGGGTGCGCACCAAGAATCTGATGGTTGAAAAATTATCTTTCTTTCTTACAAGTATTTTCTTATTGTTTAATTTTTTTTTTTCTTTCCTTCTCTTGTCTAGACCTTGTCCTTATAAGGATAAGAAGTTATTTTAAGATAGAGAGATTAGGAAGAAAAATTAAGAAGACAAGGAAAAAGAAAGATAGATAAGGAGAGGCAAGGAAGGTGACATAAAGGCTAAGAAAGGTCTTGCCCATTTAATTAAAGTTCTTATTATTAAAATTTTAATTATATATAAATCAGAGGTGCTGGTGTCTTGATCAAATCTTCATGTGAATCAACGTTGGATGATGAACACGTGGGCACCTGGTGGAACCCTTGACGAACTGCTGTCGGTAATTAGGGATAATTCAGGGTTTAGCGATAAGAGGTATGTTCTAATACTTTCTTTTATATTACAAATGCATGTTATATGATTTAATTGCTAATAAGGTGGTCCTAAGGTTTGGATCTGGTTTGTATGATTTCATAATTTTGCTTTAAAATCCATGCTTCCATCCTGTACACCAATCCTATCAATCTTCGCATGATCTAGCAGTCCCAGAAGATCAGATTAGCACAGGACTTTGAGTAGACGATCTGTAGAGGTCGGACATCCTATGCAGATGCGAATGATATTTAGATCTTTTCATCTAAAAGTTCCAACAGTAGACGTCAACAACCCGTGCTCACGTATAAAGTTCTGAACCTTAACTATTAGATCTAAAAGTTAGATCTAGATTTCTACATTGATGTGGTCGATGTTGATGCTTTTATTTTTTAATCTTTTTTGCATGCTATTTTTCATATTTAGATTATTAGGTAGGTGTTTTAGATCTAATCCTAAGCATATAAAATAGATTAAAATATTTAATCTTTTATTTCTATATTAAAAAGTTTTTAAAATATGCTTAGAATGCTTGCCAGTTTTCTTTCGGTGGTATCAGAGCCATAGGTTCTTATAACATGATTTACATGCATGTTTGGATCTAATTTTGATTATTTAGATTAGATCTAAATAAATCATTCAATAAAATCTAAAAAATAATAGATTGCATATACTGATTATAAGGTTGTCTTGCTATAAGATTTATCTCTCACAATAGAGAGGTTGTCCTAGTATGTGCTGATCTATGAACATAAATCATAAAATTGTTAGATAAGATCTAATTGATTTATAATTTATTTTTAAGATTAATTTTTTATGTTTATTCTAAAATTTATTTATGAAATTTATTTCTAAAATTTACATGCAAAAGGAAATTAGTTCTAAGGTACCAAATCCCAACTCATCAGCCTTGAACTTAATTGAGAATTAAGTATTGTTTAGGTTCTAGAATTATGACTTAAAGATCCTAAGATATTTTCATAACTCATCATTTAATGGGTTCATGGGTTAGCCTATCAGATCATTTAATTGGATTTTACCTAAGATTAGAATTAAAGAATAGACTAATCAAGAGTAGTTGATCAAATCTAACCAAATGTTGTCTTAGATTAGGTCAAGGACACTTTAGATCAATTGCAATAGTTGTAGTTGGTCAAGTCCATATCTTTAATAAGAATCAAATGAACTTGATTTTGGCTCAGCAGTTTAGTCCAAATTATTAGGTTGATCAAGTCAAATCTAATTAACTAGTTGGTCTCTAAGGTAAGTTTGGTAGTCTTGATTGATGGTTTTTAATTGGAAGTTACATTGATTCGATCTTTGATGAGTTAATGGCATATCCCTCCCATCGATCTTACTTACCTAACCAACATAGTGGATTAGATTTTGATTAGATCACTTGATGATTCGTGCTAACCCATGTCAATTAGGTAAATCAATGTGACTGATTTAGGTGCCCCTAAGACTGGCTTGAGTCTAGTCCTTTCTAATCTAACTTGGTGAAGTTAGTGGAAGGATTATGATTGATTAGTCAATTCTTTCTCTCTTCTCACTAATAAATTAATAAATTTTTTTAAATTATTAGATCCTTAAAATAAAATTATTATGGTGATAACATGATCATAGCCTCTCATTAAGGTGGATGGTAAATGGGTCTAATAGTCTGGATGGACATTGAAGGTGCCTTACACCTGATGTTCATCAAAATATTAGAATTATCATTCATTAAATAATAATTAGGTTACACTCTTTAAATGGCGATCAGATTGGTCAGAGCTTTCCTCGGGCCTGGTCATCATTCATTTGATGCATTGAACTTAGTCATGTTAATGGTTTAATCTAATCGGAACTTTAGTAGAGGCCCTAGCCTACTAAAAGATATCTGAAACAAAATCTAATACTAAAAATTATTAAAAAAAATAATTAGTTAAGAACTTATCCATAGTGTACATGGGTTGGCCAGAGCTTTTCTCGGGCCCATATGCAATCTATGAGGATTCTAATACCTGCTAAGAAATTAAAGTAATTCCTCAAATTGGAAGTGGAGGCTACCAATTTATATAAAATAGTAGGAGAACCTTTAGACTAAAGTCCTAATCTTTAGGCTTAAAATAATTTATATACTAATAGGTCTTTATTCTCCTTTTCTTTTAGATTAAGGCTAAATCTTAGTTGCTCCATTCACTATTAGATAGTGTTATACTTATAGAACCAAACTTCAATAGTAAGTATTAGAAGTTGAATATTGTTCAGCAGCATAAAGAGGTTCATGCTTGGGCTTCTAAGTCCAGTTAAAATAAAAAATCTAAGATTGACCAAAATCAGGCAGAGTACTTCTATTGTAAGAAGCAGGATGATAGGAAGAAGAATTATCCTCAATATCTTGCTTTCTTTGACCCCAACACTGAATAAGACGAAAGAGCAAGGTATTGCTTATCAAGGATGTTATATGATAACATCTTTTAATTTCTTTTTTTTATGATTCTACTACTTGGGTATTGGAAACTAATAGTCCTATATATATTTGCAATTTGTTGCAAGGACTTTAGGTAATTAGAAAGTTTGAAAATAGTGAGAGATTCCTAAATGTTCGGGATGGAAGTCCAATTCTAGTTCTAGTTTTAGGAATTGTTAAGCTTACTTTTAATAGAAATATTATTATTTTGAGTGATTATCACTATTGTCTATCGTTTATGATGAATGTGATATTTGTTGATCTTTTGGCCAAAGATAGTTATCATATGTCAATAAAAGGAGATTATTGTGATATTATTATAAATGATGCTATAATAATGTGTGGACAAAAAAAAATGATATTTACATTTTATCACAGTCTATGAGTGTAATGTACACATCTAATAAACATCTTAAATTAGATAATATCATGGATGCCTACCTTTGGCATTGTAGGCTTGGTCATATTAATAAGAATAGGATAAATAGGTTGGCCAAAAAGAAAATCCTTAATGTCGATGATTATGAATCATTACCAACTTGTGAGTCCTATCTTCTTAAGAAGATGACAAAATCATCTTTTACTAGAAAGGATATAAAAGCCAGTAAAGTTTTAAGTCTCATACATAGTGATGTATGTGGACCTTTGAATACTTATGCTAGAGGTGGATATCACTATTTCATTATATTTACTGATGACCTATCTATGTATGGATACGTCTATCTTATAAAATATAAGTCTGAATCATTTCAAATATTCAAAAGATTATGTAATGAAGTAGAAAAATAAACTAAAAAAATATTAAAACTCTTTAATTAGATCAAGAAGGTGAATACCTATCTAGTGAGTTCTTGATATATCTAGAAGAGAATGAGATTCTCTCATAATGGACTCCTCCAGGGACACCACAGCATAATGGTATATCAAAAAAGAGGAATCAAACTTTGTTAGTCATGGTTCAATCCATAATGAGATTTTCTAGTTTGCCTGTTTCATTTTAGGGTTATGTTCTTGACACTGCCTATTTTATATTGAATAATGTGTTAGGATTTGATGCCTCGAATTCTATCCATAGTAGAGGAGAATCAGTATTAGCAAGCAGTTGGGCTAGGTCAAATATGGGTCAAGCCGACTCGGGCTGAGATCAAGCCGGCTCGAACCCAGTCAAGCTGGCCCTCTCAGATAGACAGAAAGTAGGTGTTCGCGTGAGATACAGTCGAGCTAGCTCGATCTGTAACAGAGTTGGCTCGACGGAGGCGAATAGAATAGGATTGGGTTTTTTTATTTGAACTCAGATTATGATTAATCCAAGGGATCTACAGGAGTTGCACATAGACCATAGGATCCAGCGGCCATGGAGGGCCATGATTATGATCTAAAAGTTGAAAAATATTCTAATACTCCATCAAGATCCTGTTTGACTCATGTTTGGAGATAGAGTCCTGTTAGGCCTCCTGTGAACTACTAAGAAGAGGATTCTCATCCTATTTAAAGGCCTGAGGTATTATAGAGCAAGAGAGATAGCATTTGTGGCGTGAGAGGCATATAGAGAGGCTCTAGCAACCACCAAGAGGAGCTTGGAAGAGCATCGAGTACGTGCAGCCCATGAGAAAGAGAAGTAATAGGTGCATAGCATCCGACGTGGAGGTCATGAGGGCAGAGCATCTTGTAGCCTCTGAGATTTTTCTTGGAATTTTGAGAGAGCGTTTGTGAGAGTAGCTTCTAGTTAAGAGAGATTTATGTACAGCGAGTTGAGATTGCGTGTTCTCCTCTTGTACTTATTTTTTTCTTTCATAGTAGAGCTTTGTATGTCCCATGGAGGTGAGCATTTAAGCTGATCCACATACTTAATTATTCTTATTTTATTTTTCTTCTTTCTTTCTGCAGCAATAATCTGGTATTAGATCCTCAATAAGTGATATCAAAGAAGTTGATATCATCGATAATTGATATCAAAGCGAGTTGATATCCTAATAATTAGTATCAGAGCTTGGCAGTACCAGAGTATAGATTACAGTAGTGGTGTTAAAGATTGAAGAATATAGAGAAGACAAGTGCAATCAAGATGGAGATCAATAAGTTTGATAAGAATAGCAATTTCTCCTTATGGCAAGGAAGGATAAAGGATGTCCTTATCCAACAAAAATTTGATCGATGCTCTCTTATAGGAGGAGATGCCAGTCACCATGGAGGTTAAGGATTGAAAGTGGATCTAGATGCAGGTGGTGAGTATGATCCGCTTGTATCTAATGGATGATGTTGTAATTCATGTACCTGGTGAGACTTCCTCAATGGTGTTGTGGTCAAAGCTCGAGGAGTTGTACATGGCAAACTCACTCACCAACATGCTATTCCTTTGGAGGTAGTTCTACTAGCTACGGATGGATGAAGGTCAGAGAATGCAAGAGCATCTATCCAACTTCTAGAAAATCCTTATCGACCTCCTCAATGTTGGCAAAAAAGTTGAGAAGACTAGGGTATTGGTCTTGCTAGCATCGTTTCTCCCTTCGGGTGACTCTTTGGTGACTGCTCTTCTTGTAGATAAGAGCACCATCAAGATGGATGAAGTCACTACAGCAATTCTTCAAAATGAGGTTCTCAGGAGGAAGAACTCAGCTTTGAGCTTAGATGGTGGCAGCTCAGCTTTGACGATTTCTAGAAGAGCAAGAGGCAGTAGATGGAGCAACAAAGGATCATGAGAAGGATGATCCAGATCCAAGATGAGAGACCATAGCAAGATCAGATGCTACCAGTGTGATGAGTTTGGGCATCAAGTCAAGAATTGCCCATAACTCAAAGATGAGACAAAGGCTACTGTGGCGATGGCCAGTAGCGATACAAAAGATAGTGATGATATTTTTCTTGTTACTCATGAGATATCTACTTCTTCCTCCTAGTGAATTATAAATTCTACTTATTTTCATCATGTATATTGTAGAGAGGAGCTATTTGACTCCCTAGAGATCAGTAAGGACATTATGTTCTTACCGAATAGATCGAGCTATGAGATCAAGGGCAACAGGATGATCAGCATGAAGCTCCATGATGGAATAGTGAAGAAGTTGGATGAGGTCCGATACATACCCAGCTTTAAGAAGAATCTAATCTCACTAAGGAGACTGGAATCGACTGGCTTCAAATGAAAAGCTAATGAAAAAATCCTGAAGATCGTGCATGGCAGTAGGGTGGTATTAAGAGGAAGAAAGCATGGAGGATATTACCTCATGGTAGGGAGCCCAATGCGATGTGGAGCTCTAGGTGGAGATGGATCGGGCATGATACAAGAGACTCGGGAGGATGACATATGATGTTGCAAGGTGAAATTTCTATTACTACAGGAGGCTATCCCGAGCAGATCTCAGGTTAGGAGGTTTATAGCTATTGATAAAGGTGGGATCGAGTGGCCTGGCTTAACTCTCATGTTTGCCTATCCATGATCAGTAGGCGATTGTCCCAGGGCATGGGGGCGAGAAGATCTAGAAGCTCTCAAAGTCAGGTGGAGCCCGAATGTTGAGTCGAGATAGAAATTGTTAGGATTTGACGTCTCGAATTCAATCCATAGTAGAGAAGAATCAGTATCAACAAGCAGTCAGGCTAGCTCAAATATAGGTTGAGCTAGCTCTGGCTGAGATTGAGCTAGCTCAAATTTTAATCGAGCTGGTCCTCTTAGGCAGATAGAAAGCAAGTGTTCAGATGAGACACAGTCGAGCTAGCTCAACCTTTGACAGAGCCAGCTCGATGGAGATGAATAGAATAGGATGGAATTTTTTGTTTGGACTTGGATTGTGATTAATCCAAGGGGTCTATGGGAGTTGTACATGGACCATAGGATCCAATGGCCATGGAGGGCTGTGATCATGATCTAAAAGTTAGAAAATATTTCAAAACTCCATCAAGATCCTGTTTAACTCATGTTAGGAAATAGAGTTTTATTAGAACTTCTATGAACTGCTGAGAAGAGGATTCTCATCCTATTTAAAGGCCTGAGGTGCTATGAAGCAAGAGAGGTAGCTCATATGACATGAGAGGCACATAGAGAGGCTCTGGCAGCCGTCAAGAGGATCTTGGTAGAGCATCGAGTGTGTGCAACCTATGAGAGAAAGAAGTAATAGGTGCATAGCATCCGACGTGAAGATCATGAGGGCGGAGCATCTTGTAGCTTCTGAGGATCTTCTTAGGATTTTGAGAGAGTTTTTATGAGGATAGCTTCTAGTTGAGAGAGATTTATGTACAGCGAGTTGAGAGTAGATGTTCTTCTCTTGTACTTATTTTTCTCTTTCATATTGGAGCTTTGCATATTCCATGGAGGCGAGTTTCTAGGCTGATCTATGTACTTGATTATTCTTATTTTATTTTTTTTTCTTCCTATCATAATGATCTGATACTAGATCCTCAATAAGTGATATCAAAGGAGTTGATATTACCAACAATTGATATCAGAGCGAGTTGATATCCTAAAATAATGTTCTAAGTAAATCTATCACAAAAACTCCATATAAGATATGAATCAAATGTAGACCTATAGTCTCTCACCTTCAAGTTTTGGATTATCTAGCCTATGTCAAATGTTTGCATACAAAAAACCTTGACCCTACTTCGATAAGTGTATATTTATAGGATATCCCAAGAAACTAGGTGTTACTACTTCAATCATGTTAAAGTATTAGGATTTATGGTGCTTCCAAGCCTTGGAAGGCCACAGGAAAAGCCAGGATGTTGGCTTTGGGAGTCTAGGATGGGTGTGAGTCCTAGGGTTAGGATAGGAGTTATCCTAGTAAGAAGGCAATATGTAGCCCTACACGGGCTTGAGGTTTAGATGTGAGAACCTTGAGAAGGCTTGGTAGGTGCTCCAAAGACTTGGGACATAAGGTGGAGCAAAAGACCAAAGCCAGAAGAAGAATCAACCAAGATAAGGGACTGATACACAGCCAGCTTGGCTCAGATATGCAGTCGAATCGGCTCGAATATGTAGTCGAGCCGGCTCGAGCTGAGATCGAGCCGACTTGGGGTGCAGTTGAATCAGCTGTCTTAGGCAGATCGAATATAGGATTTGAGCGAGATGCAATCGAGCTAGCTCAACTATTAGTAGAGTCGGCTCAACGGTGGTGAACAAAACTGGATGAAATTTTCTTTTTAGGGTCTTAAGGCTTGATTCAATAAGGTCTTAAGGGGGCTAACTCATGTATAGATCGAGCTTAGATCCAGGAGATGATAGCATGGGAGACATGGATGTACATGGGCTCGGTGAGTGTTTTCATATATTAGATTAGCCAGGAGAGTTTTGGTCAGGCCTAATATCTATGTATTATAATTTTCTAACGTGGATTAGGATACAGATCTTTTCTCCCTCAATCTCTCTTCTCTCTAGAGTTGTCGCCCCAAAGGGGGGCTACTCCCTTAAGCCCAAGGAGGAAGGCACCCCATCACAGATCTAAATTGATGGATCGATGGTTTGCTGCCTTTAGAGAATGTCAACGATCTCCTCAGATCTATGCTAAAGATCAAAAATTTTCACAACATGGTATCAGAGCTAGGTGATGCCATGGTGATGTGCCAACATGAAGAATAAAAGATATTCAACAATAATAGGATATTCTTTTTGGAAAAGAAGTTTCTTAGAGAAGAAACTAGTGCCTATAAAGTTGAACTTAATGAAGTTTGACTGATAGAAAAGTTAACATAATTAGCTAAACTTGAACCGAATTTGATTAGATCAAATTCAGATCTCAATGTACCTACACTCTTAAGGCGATCCGATAGAGTATCACATCAACCAGATAGATGCTATGGTTTCTTGATCTGGGATGGTGATCGTATTGAACTCGATGAGAATGATGAGGATCTGATCACCTATATGGATGCAATATAGAGATCTGAATCTGAGAAATGGCTTAAAGCCATGAAATCCAAAATGGAGTCCATGAAGATTAATGATGTATGGACATTAGTTGACCCACCCAAAGGGGTTAAACCCATTAGGTATAAGTGGATCTTCGAAAAGAAGAGGAGTGCAGATGAAAAGGTAGAGACCTATAAAGCCTATCTGATTATCAAGGGGTATCATCAACGTTATGGTATTAACTATGATGAGATATTTTTTTCTATGACAATACTCAAATTCATTCAGATTATGCTTGTAATAGCTATCCATCTGAACTATGAGATCTGATAGATAGATGTGAGGACAGCTTTTCTAAATAGAGAGCTAGGAGAAGAGGTGTATATGATACAATCTAAAGGATTTACATCCATAGACAAGTCTAATTAAGGTATGCAAGCTTCAAAGATCCATATATAGATTGAAGCAGGCATCTCAGAGTTGGAACATGCATTTTGATAAAATATTTAGAATGTATGGCTTCGTTAAGAATAGAGAGGAACCGTTCATTTACAAATAGGCAAATGGTTCAGTTGTAGTATTTCTTGTATTGTACGTGGATGATATTCTCTTAATCAAGAATGTCGTCCCTGCGTTGTAAGGAATAAAGGTTTGGCTGTCATCTTAGTTCTCTATGAAGGACTTGAAAAAGCATCCTATATCCTAGGGCTGAAGATCTATAGAGATAGATCTAAGATGTTGCTTGGGTTATCCCAGTCCACACATAGATACCGTGTTGAAATGATTCAGCATTGAGAATTTCAAGAAGGGCTATCTTCTGATAGATTAGAAAATTTTTCTCTCAAAAAAGGATTATCTGACAACATCTCAAAAGAGAGAGAGAGAGAGCATATGAGTAGAATACCATATGCCTCAATAGTGGATTCTATTATGTTTTCCATGATATGTATGAGACCAGATATGGCATACTCACTAGAGATAGTAAGTAGATACCAATTTGACCCAAAGAAGAACCACTGGAAGGTTGTAAAAATTATTCTTAAGTATTTAAGAAATACTAAGGACCAGTTGCTTATTTATAATGAGTCAGATTTAAAACTTATGGAGTTTACAGACTCCAATTTTTAATCTGATCATGATAATAGCAAAAGTGTGTTGGGATATATTTTTATCCTTAATGGTAGAGCTATATGCTGGAAAAATTTCAAGCAGAACACTATAGTTGACTCAATTTGTGAGGCAAAAAATTTCACAACATCCGATGCTGCAAAGAAAGCTATGTGGTTGAGAAAGTTCATCATCAAACTTGGAGTGGCATCCTCTCTTGATGGTCCAATCCTGATCTACTGTGACAGCACTGGAGCCATTGCTCATGTAAAGGAACCAAAGGCATATCAACAAACAAAGCACATTTTGCATCGCTACCATCTTGTTTAGAAGATCGTGGATTGAGGTGATGTCGAGCTTCAAAAGATCGATAGAAAGGAGAACCTAGCCAATCCATTCACTAAAGCCCTATTGGTAAAGAAGTTCGATGATCACAAGTCGAAGATGGATATACAATACTATACCAAGTGGCTTTAGGATAAGTGAAAGTTATTAAAAAATATGTTCTAAAATCAATCATCAGTATATTGATGGTTGAGCTATTTTATGTAAATATATATAAATTGATAATTAATAAAATATTATTTATCTTTTTTCATCATAAATGTGAAGATCTTTTAATGAACTCTTGTGTTATGATGAAGTTCTCAAGACTATTTAAAATCGATAAAGAAAGATTTATCGTTTAGTCCTTAAACCAGTTCATGACCAAACGATATGCTATTACAAGGATGATAGCAATATCAAGTATAGGTCATTGTGTGCTATATAGGTTGATTGTCTTCTTAATCAAGAAGTGTGAAGATACTGGTATGTCATACAGATGAGATATAGATATTGAAAAATATATTCCAAAATCAATCATCAGTCTGTTGACGATTGAGCTCATCTTATAAAATATAAATAATTTATTATACATAAAAAATTTATTTTGACATTTTTTTATCATAAATTTATATCTTCTAATGAACTCTAGTGTTGTAATGAAGTTCTTAGGACTATTTAGATTCAATAAAGAGTAGATTTATCGATTAGTCCTTAAAATGTTTGTGATCAAATGATACGTTGTTATCTAGGACAACAACGTTTATCAAGTGTAGGTCGTTATATGCCATATAGGATGGTTGTCCTCTTTACCAAGGAGTGTGGAGACACTGATATGGCATACAGGTGTGATGTAGGGGTACATCACTACTGAATATGACCAATTTTGGAGCATTTTATCATCAAAAATAGTTTCGATAGGATACGGGTATAAGTATCCCTTCGACCAAAGATCACCACGATGACTTGCAAATAACTTACTATGCTTTGGTGCTGGACTACCTGAATTTTTAATTTAGTGATAGAAGATTTTTGGGTATAATCAAGTACTTATGAAGTTAGTGCATGATCAAGATGGGATGGATAGCTCCAAGGATTTGGAGAAAATGCATCACTGCATTTTAATTTAGCAAAACCTTGGCCAAGATAATCCATGTGATGGATTTGATATTTTGAAATACAAAATGGATGACCTAATTAGGATTGACCATTAAACCTTGAGTCATCCTATGAGCATTCATAGTTAAGGGGATGAATTATATAGAAATCATATCCACATGGGTTTTAGAATATTATTTTATACGTTTGATCTATCTATCCATCGGGTACTATTGATAGATGGTCACTTTGATTGGTATAGAAATCTATTCCTATGATATCGACTTAGGATCAAACCTATGGGGTCACATATATTAGAGGTTTTGATCTATTCGAATGGTTGATCAATGATTAAGAATCATTTCAAGATCAAACAGTCAATATGATTGATGTTTGACCTAGTGCAAGTATTGCAGGAGGATTCATTAGCAATCAGATTGCTAATTGGCTCAATCTGATTGAGCATGAGGGTTCAGATCGAGTCTAATTAAATAAGTTTAATTAGATTTAGTTTGGACTTGATTAGATCAAGTTCAATTGATTTATGGGATAAGCTAATTGCAAGAAAGATCAATTTTCTGTTAAATTAGGACTTCTATGTACCTAATTTTTAATTTAACTAGAATTTAAACTAGAATTAAATTAAATTTAATCTAATTTAAATGGGATCCTAGTTGGACTAGGAACATCCTTAATTAGATTGTACTAGTTCTAATTTGATTGGGCTTAAAATTTGCTTTGACCAGTTAAAATATGAAAGTCCTAGTTTGATTGGGACTCTCTCCCTTGTGCCACCTCACCCTCCCATGTCCTTTCTCCTTGACTTTTGGCATGAGATTGCTCATGCCCAGAGATTCCCATGCCACCCCTTGCAACCCCTCTCTTCTTATTTGGAAATTAGTTGTGGACCAGATCAAAATAAATAAGTTGTTTTGACCTAGAACTCTATTGGATAGAGTTTAACACATCACCAACCCTATCCAATGTTGGCACCAACTCATAATCAGATTTGATTTGATTTTGGCACAAGAAAAGAGGGGATTTCATTGTGCATACAAGGTATGCATTCCCAGGAAAAGGAGGTGCCCAAGAGTTGGGTGCCTCCTACAATTGCCCCTTTGGACATTCATTTTTTAGGTATTTAACCTAGAGAAGGACTCTTCCATATCTCTCTATATATAAGGAGATTGGGCATGAGATTTTAGAAATAAAATTCATCAAGAGAAGATCTTTAGAGCATGGGGTTTTTGGGCACAGAGAGGTCTTAGGCATGGGGTTTTGAAAGGACAAAGATTGAGTATCCTATTGAGAGAGAAAAAGAAAAAAGAAGAAGGGGTTCTTCTCTAGGGAACCAAATCCTCTTTTTCTACCTTCCTTTGAGAGTTTTGAGAAGTGGGTTTTCTCTCCCAAATCCTCCCAACCTTTTTTGATCCTTGGAAGGTCTAAGCAATTCGAAGAAGGAGGTTAATGATCAACCATCAAAGAAGGATCAACAAAGTGCTAGTACACCATGCTGATTTCCAACCATTGGACTTTTAACCAGTTTGAGGCTTTATGTGGACTACCCTAGAGGCCAAACACTAATGCGGCTTGAAGCAACAACCTCAGCCTCACATCAGCAAGCAGATTTCTCAACCTACAAAAAGGTATTTAGATTCGATCTCAATAGTTGTCTAGATTATATCTGGATCTGATAGATGCTGATGTGATTAACATCTTTCTTTTTGTTTCATATTTGATTTTTAGATTTAATACTTGTATAAATCATTTCATAAGATCCTAGATCTAAGAATATTTTATATGTTTTGTAGATTAATTTGATTAATCTCTATCTTTCGCTGCACAATTTTGAAAAAGATTCAAAATAGATGCATATAAATCCTAGTTTTTCCTTTAGTTTGTATCAGAGCTTATGTATGTTTGACATGATTCTTATACATATTTTAGATTTATTATTTAGATTTGATCTAAATTATAATTTAAAATTTAAATCTAAAATTAAATATTTAGATCGCATGGACTGATCTTATATGGTTGTCCTACTATATGATTTACCCCTTACAGTGAAAAATATTGTTCTAGTTCATGTAGATCTAAAATTAATCATAATATGTTAGAAATAATCTAAAAAGATTTATGATTAAATTAATTTAAAATTATTTAAATTTAAAAATAATAAATTTAGATTGTATGGACTGATCTTATAAGATTATCCTACTATAAAGTTTATCCCTTACAGTAAAAATTTTATCCTAGTACATGCTAATCTAAAATCTAATCATAAAATATTAGATATGATCTATTAAATTTATGATTAGAATTAAAATTATTTTAATCTAAATTTTATAATTATAAATATGTTAGATTTGATCTAAAATAATTTATGATTTACTAAAATTAAAATTATTTTAATTTGATATTTCTTTTTTATGAATATGTTTAGATTAGATCTAAAGTAGATTTATGATTATGTTATATACATATTGATTATGAATCAAACATGCAACTGGTTGATAAAAGCAGATTGTAAAAATATTTTATACATATAAAAATTATTTTCAAAATGCTAAATCTCAACCCTCAGTCCAAAATTTAATTAAGAATTAAGAATTATTGATTAAAACCTAGGATTGTAAATTGAAGATTCTAAGACAAAAATCATAACACTTGGACTCATGGGTTAGAATGAATTAATTGGATTAGACCTAAGATTAGTTTAAAGAATGAACTTAATTAGAGTAATTGATTAAATCTAATTAAATATTATCTTAGATTAGATTAAGAACTCTATAGATCAATTATAGTAGTTATAGTTGGTCAAGTCCATGTCTTTAACGAGAACCAAATAGACTTGATTCTTTACTAAGCGGTCTAGTCCAAACTATTAGGTGGATCTAATTGAAACTAATTAACTAGTTGGTGTCTAATATAAATCTAGCAGTATATGATCGGTGGTCTTTAATTAAAAGCTACTCATATTGATTCAATTTTTAACGAGTTAATGACATATCCCTCCCACCGATCTCACTTACCTGATCTTCTTGATGAAATTATATTTTGATCAGATCACTTGATAATTTGAGATTACCCATGTTAGCTAGGTAAATCAGTATGATTGATTTAGATGCCCCTAGACTAGCTTATCTCTGGTCTTCATTAATCTGATTTGGTAAAGTCAGTGAGAGAATCATGATTAGCCAATTAATCTTCTTCTCTATTCTCTCAAATTGAGTTAACCAAAATTTCTAAATTATTAGATCCTTAAAATAAAATAGTTATAGTGATAACCAGATCATAGCCTTCCATTAAGGTGGATGGTAATGGGTCCAATAGTCTAGGTAGATATTGGAGGCACCTTACATCTGGTGTTCATCGAGATATTAAAATTATCATTCATCATATGATGATTAGGTTACACTATTTGAATGGCAATCAGGTTAGTCGGAGCTTTTGTCAGGCCTGGTCATTGTTCATTTGATGCACTAAACTCAATCATGTTAATGGTTGGACCTAACTAGGACTTTTAGTAGAGGCCCTAGCCTACTAAAAAGATATCTGAGAAAAAATCAAATATAAAAATTATTTAAAAAAAATAATTGATTAAGAACCTACCCATAGATGCACATGGGTTGGCCAAAGCTTTCCTCGGGCCTGTATGTAGTCTGTGTGGATTCTAGTATCCACTAAGGAATTAAGGTAATTCCTCAAATTAGAGGTAGAGGCTATCAATTCAAATAAAATAGTAGAAGATTCTTTTGATTAAAGTTTAAATCTTTAGATTTAATAAATTATTTACTAATTAGATATTTGCTTATCCTTTATGTAGTTAAGGCCAAACCCTAGTTGCTTTGTTCATGGTAAGATAGTGATATACATACGGAACCCAATTTCGATAATAAGTATTGAAAGTTGAATATTGTTCAGCAGCACGAAGAGGTTCATACTAGAGCTTCTATGCCTAGTCTAAACAAACAGTCCAAGACTAACCTAAATCAAGCATAGTGCTTTAACTGTAAGAAGTAGGAGCACTGAAAGAGGAATTGCCCTCAGTACCTTGCTTCCCATGACCCCCAATAGACTGAATAAGATAAAAAAGCAAGGAGTTGCTGATCAAGGATGTTATATGATAACATCTTATAATTTCTCTATTTATGATACTACTACATGGATATTGGATACTCGAAGTTCACTTCATATTTGTAATTCATTGTAAGAACTTCAAATTAGTAGAAAATTTGAGAATGGCAAGTGATTCTTAAATGTTGGAGATGGAAGATCTATTCTAGTTCTAGCTATAAGAATAGTTTAACTTATTTTCAATGATAACTTTATTTCTTTAGATAATTATCATTATTATTCTTTTCTGATGAATATAATTTTTATTGGCTTTTTAACCAAAGCTGATTATCATTTATCAATAAAAAAAGATTATTGTGATATCATTATAAATGATGTTACAATAATACATGGATAACAAAAAATGATATTTACATTTTATCACAATCTGTGAGCATAATGTATACTTCTAATAAATGCCCTAGATTAGATAATGTTAATGATGCCTATATTTGGCATTGCAGGCTTGGTCATATTAATAAAAATAAGAAAAACAAGTTAGCTAAAGAAGGAATCCTCGATGTCGATGATTGTGAATCGTTGTCGATCTGTGAATCCTATCTTCTTGGAAAGATGACCAAATCATCTTTTACTAGAAAGGATGAAAGAGTCAATAAAGTTCTAAGTCTCGTACATAGTGATATATGTGGACCAATGAATACTAGTTCTAGAGATGGATATCATTATTTTGTTATATTTAGTAATGACCTATTTAGGTATGGGTATGTCAATCTTATGAAACATAAGTTTGAATCATTTAAAATATTCAAACGATTCTGTAATGAAGTAGAAAAATAAATTAGAAAAGTTATTAAAACTTTTTGATTAGATCAAAAAGGTGAATATCTATTTAGTGAGTTCTTGATATATCTAGAAGAGAATGGGATTCTCTCATAGTGGACTCCTCCAGGGACACTACAGCATAATGGTGCATCGAAAGGGAAGAATCAAACTTTGTTAGACATGGTTCGATCCATGATGGGCCTTGCTGGTTTGCCTATTTTATTTTGGGGTTATTCCCTTGAGACCACCTATTTTATATTAAATAATGTTTTGTGTAAATCTATTGCACATACTCCATATGAGATTTGGATTGGGTGTAGGCCTACACTCTCACCTTTGGATTTGGGGTTGTCCAGCATTACATCAAATATTTGCATACAGATAAACTTGGATCCCGATCCAATAAGTGTGTGTTTATATAATACCTCAAGAAAACTAGGAGTTACTATTTCTACCATGCTAAAGAATAAAAGGTGTTCATCAGTAATAGGATAATCTTTTTAGCAAAGAAGTTTTTTTGTGAAGGAACTGTTGCCTCTAAAGTTGAACTTGAGAAAGTTCAATAGGTAGAAAAACTGACATAATTAGCTAAACCTGAATTAGATTTGATTAAATCAAACTTGGAGCCTAGTGTATCTGCACCATTAAGGTGATCTGGTAAAGTACCACATCAGTCAGATAAATACTATGATTTCTTGATCCAGGATGGTGATCCTATCATACTTGATGAGAACGATGAGGATTTGATCACCTAGATGGATGCTATACAGAGACCTAATTCTGAGAAATAGTTTGAGGTCATGAAATCCAAAATAGAGTCCATGAAGGTCAACGATGTGTGGACATTGGTTGACTCACCTAAAGGAATTAAATCCATTGGGTATAAGTGGATCTTCAAAAGAAAGAGAGATGCAGATGAAAAAGGTGGAGATCTATAAAATCCGTCTGATTATCAAGGGGTATCATCAATATTATGATATTGACTATGATGAGACATTCTTTCCTATGACAATGCCTAAATCTATTTAGATTATACTTACAATAGCTATCCATCTGGACTATGAGATCTGGCAGATAGATGTGAAGATAGCTTTTTTGATAGAGAGCTGGAAGAAGAGGTATATATGATATAACCTGAAGGGTTCACATCTATAGATGAGTCCAAGGTATGCAATCTTTAGAGATCTATTTATGGATTGAAGCAGGCATCTTGAAGTTGGAACATGCATTTTGATAAGATGATCAAAACGTATGGCTTTGTTAAGAATAGAGAAGATTCCTGCATAAACAAGTGGGCAAATGGCTTAGTTATGGTATTTCTTATATCATATGTGGATGATGTCCTCTTAATTGGGAATGACGTCCCTGTACTACAGGAAATAAAAGTATGCCTGTCATCTCAGTTCTTTATGAAGGACTTGGAAGAAGCATCCTATATCCTAGGGATGAAGATCTATAAAAATAGATCTAAGAGGTTGCTTGGATTGTTCTAGTCCACGAACATAGAAACTGTGTTGAAGTGGTTCAGCATGAGAATTTCAAGAAAGATTATCTATCGATAAGCCATGAAATTTTTCTCTTTAAGAAGAATTGTTTGATAACTCCTGAAGAGAGAGAGTGTATGAAAAAATTCCTATATGCTTCGACAGTGGAATCTATCATATATGCCATGACATGTATGAGATCAAATATAGCATACTTACTAGAAGTAGTGAGTAGATACCAATCTAAACTAGGAGAGAACCACTGGAAGGTTGTAAAAATCATCCTTAAGTATTTGAGAAATACTAAGGATTAGTGGTTGATTTATGATGAGTCAGATTTAAAACCTATGGAATTTATAGACTCCAGCTTTCAATCTAACTATGATGATAGCAAGAGTGTATTAGGTTATATATTTACCATTAATGATGAAGTTGACTTCTAGAAGAGTTTCAAGCAACACACTATGGTAGATTCTATTTATGAGGTGAAGTACATCATGGCATCCGATACTATGAAGAAAGCTATGTGACTTAGAAAATTTATTACCAAGCTCGAAGTGGCATCCTTCCTTGATGGTCTAATCCTACTCTATTATGACAGCACTAAAGCCATTGCTCAGGTGAAGAAACTGAAGGTATATCAATGGACGAAGCATATCCTATGCTACTACCATCTTATCTAAAAGATCATGGATCGAGATGATGTCGACTTTCAGAAGATCTATGAAAAGGAGAATCTGGCTGACCTATTCACTAAAGTCCTAGTGGTAAAGGAGTTCGACAACCACAAGTCCAAGATGGGTATTAGATATTGTACCAAGTGGTTTTAGGATAAGTAGAAGTTGTTAAAAATTGTTCCAAAGCCAATCGTCAGTCTATTGATGATTGAGCTCATCTTATAAAATGTAAATGATTTATTATGAATAAAATATTTATTCTAGTATTTTTTATTAGAAATTTACATCTTATAATGAACTCCAGTGTTATGATGAAGTCCTTAAAAATATTTAGATTCAATAAAGAGAGGATTTATCGATTAGTTCTTAAAATATTCGTAATCAAATGATATATTGTTACCTAAAACAACAACATTTATCGGGTATAGGTCATTTTGTGCCATATAGGTTGGTTGTCCTCTTAACTAAGAAGTTTGGAGACACTAGTATGGCATATAGGTGAGATGTAGAGGTACATCGTCACTGAATGTGATCAACTTTGGAGCATTCTGTTGTTAAGAATAGCTTCGATGGGATATGGGTATGTTCTTTTGACCTGCGATCACTACGGTGACTTGCAAACAACTCACTGTGCTTTGGTGCTGGACTACCTGAATTTCTAATTTAGTGATGAAAGATTTTTGGGCACAGTCAAGTACTTATAAAGTTGGTGCATGATCAAGATGGGATTGACCTCTCCAAGGGTTTGGAGAAAATGCATCATTGTATTTCAATTTAGCAAAATTTTAGCTAGGATAATCCATATGATGGATTTGGTATTTTGAAATATAATGTGAATGATCTAATCAAGGTTGACAGTTAAATCTAGTGTCATCCTATGAGCATTCACAGTCAAGAAGATGAATTATATGAAAATCATATCCACATGGATTCTAGAATGTTGCTTTATATATTTAACCTATCCGACCATCAGATACCATTACTAGATGGTCACTTTGATAGGTACATAAATCTATTCCTATGTTACTAGCTTAGATTTGAATCTATGGGATCATATACATTAGAGGTTTCAATCTGATCGGATGGTTGATCAATGATTAAGTATCATTTTAGAATCAAATAGTTAATACAATTGATATTTGATCTAGTGTAAGTATTGCAGGAGGATTCATTAGCAATCAGATTGCTAATTGGCATAATTTGATTGAGCATGAGGGTTGAGATCGAGTTTAATTAAATAATATTTGGGGCAAAATATATGTGTCCTAGAAGCCAGAATTGGCTGACACTTGTAATACACTTCTAGGGGCAAAATTATAATTTTGACTAATATCAATAAAATGGATTATTTTCTATCACATATGTGTATTTAGTGTCTGTGATACATCCTTTGAGTTAATGATAATGATAATTCATATTTTCAAGAGTTGAAAATTTAAGACATTAATAATCATTATTAACTCATAAAATGCTCCCGACCATAGGATCATCATGAGGATGATGATTGATCTGAAAGATTGGTGTGCAATCGCTTTTCTTTAGTAGATGAGTCTTGAGTCTATGATGTGGAGACACCGGAGTGAGAGTACAGATACTCATTAGAGAACGAGGGCACTGAGCGTGACCATCTCAAGTAGTCATTAGGGAGTCTACCTTCTCATCAATGACTGACTCAATGCTGCAGTAGTGTATTTGGTTCTTTGACCTGAGATGCATCAGCAGTTCACCTTGAGGGTGTTATAGTTTGACTACACCATTACTCGATCTCCTAGCCATACGAAACCCTAAGTTGTATGTTGGCTATAGCATGTTCATTGTAGGAACTGGATAGCATCAAGATGGAATCTATCTACCTCGATGGTAGAGGAGCAGCCTTATGATGATCATGAGAATCAAGTCTAGAAGTCCATGGCCATGGCAGAGTGAAATAATAGAAAGAGTTTCTATTTAGGTTTTCACATTGGACTTGAATCGAATAATTACATCATATGATAGAGACTAGGGTTTGACGAGTTTACCTTAACCCTAATCTGATCGGAGCTCAAGATAGAAGAACTTAATCACACAGGTAGCTGCACTAAGAGGTTTGTATTCAGCTATAATAGGATTACCCACTTCAAGGTAAATTAAATTTGATTTAATTTATCTAAATTTATTTTATTTATTAAAATAATAAGAATCAAATTTGAAACATTTCAGATCTGATATGGATCAAAGAAAAAAATTTTTGAAATATATCTCTTGATCTGATCAGATCTAAACGAACCTGGACCGAAAAATCAAGATTTTTCTTCAACTGATATCAGAGCCAAGGTTCTAAAAGTATTTAGATCTGATTTAAAATTTATTTTAATTAGAAAATAAGTGATTTCAGATGTCACATGAGATATTATCAGATCCAAAATCAGAAAAAATTAAAATTAATGATATGGATCTAAGATTAGAAAATATGCATGACTAGTTCTAAAATAGAATAGTTCTATAGAATAGTCTTGCATATTTTTAATTTAATTTGATTAAATCATATTTTAGATCAATTTATTTACTATTTTTTGATATTATAATGGTTATAATAATATCTAAAAAATAGTAAATAAAAATTATTTAATTTTAAACATCATATGAGATATGATTGATGTATGTCTAGACTAGTTGTAAAATAGTTCTACATAATTATCTAGATTAGAATTTATTTTGATTAGATCAATTTAAATCTAATTTTTTAGATTATTATGAGATAATTTAGATCTAAAAATATGCATGATTTGATACGTGAGATGTATGCAAAATCTGTCATGATTAGATCTAATTTGTATATGAGATATATGATATAGATCTAAAACTATTTTGTAGTATTGCATGTTCCTGATTAAGGCATTCCTCTTGGCCGTCCGGTCATAAGAATGAAGAAGGGTTTAAAGGCCCTCTCCTCCCATCCGATGGGGTGTTCTTATGACGTGTAGGGGCGCTGCACGTTCGTCCTTAATCAGAAACCTAAAACTTACTTTCTGCAAAACCCTAGATCTTGAAACCTTAGGATTTATTATGCATATTTTATTTATGAACCCTACTTAATTAAAAATTAAGATTATGAAATATTAATTAGATCTAAAATTGAGAATTTCATATCTAAGATATATTCATTATACTGGGTTCAGCTTGGGTAGCCCAATTAGGTCTAAGCGGTTAATCAAACCGAATCAAGAGTTTGTTAGATGGGATCAACAATGCTTAAATTGACCAGCCTAATAGGATTAAGTCTGGGTCAAGATCGAGTCACGATCAAACAAGACCTAATTAGGCTCAGAGGTTAGAGCCTGGATTGTAGGCTAACCCAATTGGTTCTGACTCAATAATTTGGTGTCTAAGGTAAACTTGGCACATACGACTAACTGGTTTTTAATTGGAAGCTACTCGATCTGAATGCGTTCTTGTACGAGTTAATGGCATATTCCTTCCACCGGTCTCACTTATCTGGCCATATCTATTGACACAGTTCTAATCTGAGGTGGTCAATAATTTGAGCTAATCCATGCCACTAGGTTAGTCATAATTGTTATGACCATAACAAGTCTAGTTTAATGAGATCTGAATCAATTCTCCCTAAGAAAAGATTAAGTCTGAGGTCTTTCACCATTGTAGATGTGCGGGCCCTTCCCAGAGTTGATTGTTCTCGGTTGGATATAATGGCTCAGTTGCACCGGGAAGATGCAACCATGTCTATTAGGCATTGGATGCTATGGGCTGGAGGATGAGTTAGGCTCAATATTCTGGATACGATGAGAGACTCAATTAGGAATCCAGTCTATGCAAATGGTGGGTCTGACTTAACTAAGGAGTGGATCAATATTTTGAATACGGTGAGATTCATGAATTAGAGATCAAGTTTGGGTGCACCATGATTAGAGAATCATTGAACAAGAGTTGTTCACTCATTGGCTAACCCATCACCAATAATTGTTAGGTGAGGTGATGAGTCAGTTGGTGAGACCGCACCACCCACTAGAAATTATTAATCATGAAGATTTTTGCATCTCTACAGAGGAAGTGTAGGGATCCAAAAAAATAGTGGAAACTAATTTATTTAAAAATAAAATCCCTAAACAAATTGGTCAAGTCATAATTACAGTATCTAACTAGAATCTTTGACTCTCTACAGAAAAATGTCTGCGTCAACCTATTAGCACGTATCCTGGACACACATAGACTGATCAAACCCAATTATAAAGATTGGCTTAGGAACTACAAAATTGTTTTGAATTTTGAGAAGTTAACCCATGTATTGGACCAGGACCCTTCCACCTTACCAGCCCATCCGTCCACTAAATAGAGAGCATCTCTGAAAAAATGGATAGACGAAGATAATAAGTCCAGATATTGCATGTTGGGCTCGATGTCTGATGAGCTCCAGCGCCAACATGAAGATATCAGGACTGCTCGCCAAATGTTGGCTCACCTGCAGGAGATGTTTGGTGAACAGAGTCGCGCAGCCAAGTATCATGTCATGAAATGACTTTTTAAGGCTAAGATGCGTGATGGGCAGTCAGTCTAAGATCATTGTCTGATGATGATCAAGGACATGAAAGAGCTTGAGAAGCTCGATGTGAAGTTAGATTTGGATCTGTAGAATGATATTATTCTGCAATCCTTGATTGATGCATATGGGCAATTCATCATGAATTACCACATGCATAAACTTCAAAATTTCTTGGCTGAATTAATGAATATACTGGTCACCACTGAGCTTTCTATGAAAGGTTCTAAAGGCTCAGTTCTTGCTATGGAATGGACTTCTTCCAAAAGAAAGTCTTATGGAAAGAAAAAAAAGTCTGTGAAAAAATAGAAGGTGGAAGGAGCAAAGAAGAAGAAGGTAGAATCGAAGATGAAAGCCGCTGCCAAAAAAAAGTATTTCTATTGCAACAGCGACGGCCACTGAAAGCAGAACTGCCTTACTTACCTGGTCAGCCTGAAGAATAAGAAGGAAGGTCCTTCTGGAGGTATGCTCGTTATTGAGTCTAACCTTACGATTTCTTCTGCATCCAGTTGGGTGCTTGACTCTGGTTCTAGTGCTCATCTGTGCACTTCCATGTAGGATCTTGAGGATAGCAGGAGGCTGAGGGATGGAGAGATGATCCTACGCTTCGGTAATAGAGCAAGAGTTGCTGCAGTAGGCCGGTGGAAACATACCCTCTTCGATTACCATCTGGTTTAGACTTAGTTTTGAAAGACTGTTATTATGTGCCTGCAGCTAGCAGGAATTTGATTTCTATTTCATGCTTAGCACTAAGAAGGCTATGTGATTACCTTCTTTAAGGACCATTGTAACATTCTTTATGAAAGAAATAAAATTGCAAATGGTTTTCCTTATTAATGATCTTTATCAGCTACATATTGATGTACCTATTCTAACTATCGAGCAAAATGTGAATGCCAAACGACCTAGGGATAGTCCAAATGATAGATATCTATGGCACCTAAGATTAGGTCATATAGCAGAAGATAGGATCAACAAATTGGAGAAAAATGGGCTATTGAGTCCATTGACTTCCGAGTCATATCCAACTTGTGAATCTTGTCTTCAAGGCAAAATGACTAAACTCCCTTTTGTAGGACATGGGGAGAGGGCCACAGATCTCCTTGCCCTAGTACATACTGATGTGTGCGGCCCATTTGATGTGCCGACTAGAGGCAATTTTATCTACTTCATTACCTTTACCGATGATCTGTCTAGGTATGGGTATGTGTATCTTATGAGACACAAGTCTGAAGCTTTTGAAAAGTTCAAAAAATTCAGACATGAAGTAGAAAAATAAACTGGAAAATCCCATTAAGGTTCTTCGATCAGATCGAGGAGGTGAATACCTTAGCCAAAATTCCTAGACTATCTCAAGGAAAATGGCATAGTCTCTCAATGGACTCCACCAGGAACACCTCAACTCAATGGGGTTTCAGAATGGAGAAATCGGACTCTATTGGATATGGTCCGATCCATGATGAGCTTCACAGACCTCCCTGATTTTCTTTGGGGACATTCATTGTTAACTTCAATTTATCTACTGAATAGGGTTCCCTCTAAGAACCGTTCCTACCACACCGTATGAGATATGGCATGGTAAGAAACCAAGTCTGAGTCATCTCAGAATTTGGGGTTGTCCGGCTCATGTCAAAAGACAACAAGCGGACAAGTTAGAGTTTAGGTCCTTTAGAGCTCGATTCATAGGATATCCTAAAGAGTCATTAGGATACTATTTCTACATTCCAGAAGACCATAATGTGATTGTGAGTCAACATGCCATCTTTCTTGAAAAATAATTTATTCAAGATAGCGGCATTGGAAAGCAGATTAAGCTCGATGAGAAAATCTCATAAGTACAACGAGCTAAGTACCAATTGGAACCAAATCAGGTTGAGCCAAGAAGAACACTACCTCCTCCACCTCGTAGATCGAAAAGAGTTTTCCATCCCCTGAAAGATACTTAGGTATTATTTCAGAGGAAGTAGAGAAAATGTTCCTCGTAGATACTGGTGCTCATGGTGATGATCGCAAAACTCGCACATTGAGCGGCGATACCACCTCATTGAACTTGAATCAAATAATAGAAAGAGTTTCTATTAGATTTTTCACATTGAACTTGAATCAAATGATTAATTCATAAAATTAGGATTTGACGAGATCACCTTAACCCTAATTCAGTCGGGGCTCAGGATAAAGGAACTTAATCACACAGGTAACTGCACCAAGAGTTTTGCTTTCAATTCTAATGGATTGCCACCATATGCTACTAGGTATCACTGATGGATTTTGGGAGTAATTAGAATGATTTGGATGATCGATCATACTAGTTATCTGAATCAAAAAAGTTTTGATCCATCGGAAGATGTTTCGATGATGTCGATGATAGAGATTGCATGACA
>QRFJ01007376.1:0-53391 GCA_006176705.1 Cocos nucifera | reverse complement strand
ATGAGTGTAAGAAGCCGGAGCACTTTAGATCCGAATGTCCACAACTCAAGAAGAACCTTAAGAAGTATAAGAAAAAGGCTATGGTGGCTACATGGAGTGATAGCGATGATTCGAGCTCCGGAGAAGAATAGTCACATGAACAAGCCAACTTGTATCATATGACACATGAAAATGAGATAAATGCTAAAATTTCTAATGATTTTACTATTAAAAAACTCCAAGAAGCATTTTATTATTTAATTAATGATTTAGAGAAGTTAGGGATAAAGAACAAAGAATTAAAATTAAAGTACCAATCCTTACTAAAAGAAAATGAGATAATTTTAAATGAGAAATTGGTTTTAACTCAAGAAAATCTAAACTTAAGAAATAAAATTACTATGTTAGAACCTATGGTAGAAAAGTTTATGTAAGATATGTGCTCTAGAAGCTAGATTGGCTAACACTTATAATATACTTCTAAGGATAATTTTATAATTTTAATTATAAGTTAATAAATGGTTTATTTTCTATCACAGTGTGTATTTAAAGTGTCTGTGATACATCTTTTGAGTTAATGGTAATGATAGCTCATATTTTTAAGAGTTAAAAATTTATGACATGAATTTTCATAATTAACTCATAAACTACTCCTGACCGTGGGATCTGAAAGGAAATTCTGATTTCCCGATCCAAGTTCGTTCAGATCTGATCCGATCAAGAGATATATTTCAAAACTTTTTCTCTTGATTTCAATCAGATCTTGATATGTTTCAGATCTGATTCTTATTATTTTAATAAAATAAAATTAAAAAGATAAATTAAATCAAATTTAATTTACCTGATCTGGGTAATCCTATTACCCTATTGATGATCCTGTTTGCAGCGGAATGTTCTGGATCTTAGCCACGCAAGCGCCTGGCCTCTACTGGTATCCACTCGGGTTGGATCTGGAGATTCTCTTCTTCTCTATCACACCTCCAAAAATCATATCTGAATCTGATCTGGAGGATCTTCAAAACTCTTTTGAAGACGAGCAGTCATCCTTTGCAGCAGCGCAGCCTTCTTATTTTGATCGCCTTTCTTTGATCTGAATCACACCAACCAAGGTCCAAAACTCCTTTTGGACGTGGAGAGCAAGGGGAGAAGAGACTATGGCGTGGAGAAGGAGGGGAGAGGCAGCCTTGGGGCGTGGGGTTTCTCAATTGAATTGCTTCTTAGAATCTGAGTTGGGCGCAGGGTCCTATTTATAGACTAAGCGTGATCCAACTCCTCTTCCTCCCAACCAATCACAACCATTTGTGAAATCAGATCTAAATCTGATTAGTGGGAATAGAGACCCTTGGATTCCACCTTAGAGGGCGCCTAAGACCAGTCAAAGTTCATTCTTAGAAGAACTCTAATTGGAATCCAAAAAGGAGATGGAGTCCTTGTCCAACAAGGACTCCTAGGCGCCTCCAACTTGGGCACACGCCTAGGGTGGCATGCACCCTTCTCCTTGCCAGGTTCTGGCAGGGGGACAGGCCCCCACCAGCTCTCCAATAGGTGCATGACATATGGTCAAAAGTCAAAGTGTCAACGGTCAATGTTTGACCAGTCAAAGGTAGACTTTTGACCAAAGTCAAAGAACAAGAAATGGCAGGTGACCAAAAATGGCAGGTAATGTCTTACAAATAAGACAACCTTTTCTGACTTGGACAACCTCCTGTCAGACCACATGAAGGCCTCTGTTTGAGCGTAAACTCCTTTGGCTCAGACAGGACAACTTATTTATGATAGCAAAAGAAGAACGTTAGGTTCAATCGAGTGCTAGCACGATTTCCTTGAACCTAATTGAATCTCATTCAGATCAATTGAACTATATCAGTTCAATTGATGATCACCAGATTCAAACCCTTGTTTGTGTGACCTAGCTAGGTTCAGTTCTGTATGGTAATGGGATTTGTCATGATCTCTATCATCGACATCATCGAAACTCCTTTCGATGGATCAGAACTCTTCTGATTCGAACAGCTAGAATGATCGATCATCTAAATCATTCTAATTGCTCCCAAAATCCACCAGTGACACCTAGCAGTATATGGTGGCAACCCATCAGAGCTGAATGCGAACCTCTTGGTGCAGCTACCTGTGTGATTCAGTTCTTTTATCTTGAGCCCGATCAGATTAGGGTTAAGGTGAACTCGTCAAACCCTAGTCTCTGTCATATGATGTAATCATTCGATTCGAGTCCAATGTGAAAATCTAAATAGAAACTCTTTCTATTATTTCACTCTACCATGGCCATGGATTTCTGGACTTGATTCTCATGATCATCATAGGGCTACTCCTCTACCACCGAGGTAGATAGATTCCATCTTGATGCAATCCAGTTCCTACAATGAACATGTCATAGCCAACATACACCTCAGGATTCCATATGGCTAGGAGACCGAGTAATGGTGTAGTCAAACTATAACACCCTCAAGGTGAACTGTCGATGCATCTCAGGTCAAAGAACCAGACATACTACTGCAGCATCGAGTCAGTCATTGATGAGAAGGTAGACTCCCTAATGACTACTCGAGGTGGTCATGCTCAGTGCCCTTGTTCTCTAACGAGTACCTGTACTCTAGCTCCGGTGTCTCCACACCGTAGACTCAAGACTCATCTACTAAAGAGAAGCGATTGTACACCAACCTTCCGGATCAATCACCATCCTCGTGATGATCCTATGGTCAGGAGCAATTTATGAGTTAATAATGATTATTCATGTCTTAAATTTTCAACTCTTGAAAATATGAATTATCATTACCATTAACTCAAAGGATGTATCACAGACCCTAAATACACATATGTGATAGAAAATAACCCATTTATTGATTTTAGTCAAAATTATAATTTTGCCCCTAGAAGTGTATTACAAGTGTCAGCCAATCTGGCTTCTAGCACTCATAACATATCCTTCTCCTTACTATGCTCCCCTTTTGTAGGTGGCCTCTTCTTCATCTCTTATTTTCTTTTTCTCAAAAATCTTTTAAACTTTCTAGTGACGAGGGCCAATTCTTCATCTTGCTCTTCATTTTTTGTTTCATTAGATTCCTCATCTAGTTATGTAGTGGATTTGAGGGCAATTATCTTCTTCTTCTTAATGTTGCTTCTATTAGGAATGTGCTCCAAAGCCAATTATCAACCTGTTGATGATTGAGCTATACTTTTGTAATTATATATGAATTAATAAAAATTATTTTAGTATTTTTTCATCATAATTTTTTTCTTCTAATGAACTCCTATGTTGTGATGAAGTTCTTAGGACTATTTAGATTCGACAAAGAAGGATTTGTCATTTAGTCCTTAAAATAGTTCATGATCAAATGGTACATTATTACTTAGGACGATAATGTTTAAGAATTATAGGTTGTTGTGTGCCATATAGGTTGGTTGTCCTCATAACCAAGGAGAGTTGAGACACCGGTATGCCATGCAAGTAAGATGTATGGGTATATTTATACTGAACGTGACCAACTTCGGAGCTTTTCTCCTGTCAAGATTAGCTCCGATGGAATATGCATATAAGCATCCCTATGATATGAGATCACCATGGTGACTTTCAAGCAACTAATTGTGCTTTGGTTTTGAACTACCTAAATTTTTAATTCAGTGATGGAAGGTTTCTGGGGATAGTCAAATACTTGAGGAGTCGGTGAGTATATCAAGATGGGATTGACCACTCTTAATTTCAGGAGCTGTGTTCAATCATGTTTCAATTTATCAAAGCCTTGGCTAGTGTAGTCTTAGTAAGGAGTCACGGCACTAATTACTTTGCGATGTGACATGGATGTATTTTGTAGGATTGATAGTTTAACCCTGAGTCACCTTTTACATAGAGGTCATAAGGATAAATTATGTGGTAACCATATTCGCATAGGTTCTAAATATTATGATTGCGACTATTCAATCTATCCAAACATCGGGTATCATTACTAGATGGTCACTTCGATTAGTACAGAAAGTGGCTTCTGTTCTACCGGCTTAGGTTCAAACTTGCAGAGTTACACACACTAGAGGTTTTTACCTCATCTATTGGCTGTGGTCAAGAGTCCCACTGGACTGGGACTCTTCGACCAAATGTCCTAAAGAATTAAGACACTATGTCCTACTTATTTGGAACTCTTCGATCAAGAGTATGGTCTCTGTGATCATAAGTTTCATTCATTTTGGACACCGGGGTCAAGAGTCCCACTGGACTGGGACTCTTCGATTAGGATTTCATATCGATGAACTCTATTGCCCGGATACCCATCGGATTTGAACTTTATATATGTGAGAGGTTTAGATAGTGATTTGATCACTATTTAATTCAATTTGATTAAGTAATTATTTTTGGTTCAAGTCCAATTGAGTTGGATTCAATTAAGTTTGACCCGATTAGGTTATGAGATTACCTAATCATCGAGGAGTTTTGATACCTGATTTGATTAGGGGTTGGACTTGATCAATTCCTAATTTTATTAGGATTTAATTTAACTTAATTAACCATAATTATGTTGTGTTTAATTTAGTCTAATTAGGCCTAACCAATTTTGATTGGGTTGGTTCAGTTGGTTGAAGTTTAGAATTCAAAGACTAGTTTGACTAGTTTTTCCATGCGCCACATTTAAACCCCATGCCCCATTTAAATTCTGAATTAATTCTCCTGTACCTCTTTTCCCATGCAAATAAGATGCTTTGACTTGTCTTTCCATGTCCTCAAGGGATAAGTTATGGTTAGTTGCCATTCAAATTTAAAAAGAGTTTGAATTTGGATTAGCAACAACCATATCTTATCCCTACGCTACCTAAACTTTTGTGCACCTATTATCTCCACGTGAAAGAGGTTTCTCATGGATTTTTTCTTAGTGAAGAGTGGGCGCACAACTCTTTCACATGTCCTAGATAAGTTTGAATTGGGTTGGATGAAGTTTGAATTAATAATAGTTTTGAATTCAAATTAGCGTTCAAACTAGCTTTTGGTTCCCCACATGCATAGAAGTTGTTCTTTGTGCAAATGTTAAAAGGGGAGGTTTTTGGGATGTGTGCTGATACTTATTCTGAAGAGAGGACTTTCGTGAGATTCATTAGGTGCATGGGAAGAGGCTTTAATCATCTTTGAGAGAGAGAAAACCAAAGGAGAAGGGGTGCAAGGTTTTTATGGTGAGTGCAGTTCTAGGTATTCGACCTTGGTTTTGGTGTCCCATTGCATGAGCTATGAGTGTCCAAAGCCCACAAAACTTTAGAGAGAACCTCCTCTACCTCTCTACTACATCTATCAGCAACCCAGAGTATCCATGAAGCTCATAGATGAAGATCAAAGCTATTCCATCAAAATAGCCCCTGAAATACTGCAGTTCCTAGCTATCACTCATGGTGAGCCGATCAGGACCGGAAGCCTAGTGTGGACGATCCATAGAGACCGGATATTTGTGTGGCTACATCATGACTAGTGAACCTCCTTGATGATGATCAGATCAGGATGGTCAACTACCCACGAAAAGGTATTGTATTTTGAATACATAGATGTAGTAAATAGTTTGCTGCATAGTTTTATTTTTAGATCTACATGAATGCATGCATATTATGTTTAGATCCTTAATGTAGAGTTTAATATTCTGATATGATTAGTAGGTAATTAATTAGATTAATTACTTTTTTTACTATAATTTTGCTATTTTTGAAAATTTTTTTGAAAATAGCACTACAAACCCTACACTATTTCCTTTAAATGGTATCAAAGCCAGGTTTGCTAAACATGATATGCTTGCATGTTTAGATTGATAATTTAGATTTGATCTAAATATTAATATAATAATCTAATTAATTAGATTCAAAAATTATGATTGCATGGATCGTAGGTTGTCCTGCTGTAGGGTTTACCTCCTACAGTGTAGGTTGTCCTGGTATGTGCTGATCTAGATCATTAAATTATAAAATTTTAGATTTGATCTAATAATTTTTATGATTTGATTATATTATTTTGATCTAATTTTAATCATGAATAAGACTTTAGATTAGATCTAATTTGATTCATGATTTTTATATACCATACATAATTTTAAATTAAACCCTACAACTAGTGTTGTTTGTGAATTGAGCCGATTCAATTTTGGAGTGGGTTGACTCAATTGGTGAACAATGCCTAGTTGTAAAGAACCTTTTAAAATTTAAAAAATATTTTTAAAAAGTTGAACCCTAAGCCTCAGCTCATAAACTTAATTAAAATTAAGTGAAATGATTTAGTGTCTAGAATTATGAATTAAGATCCTAAGTCATTAATCATAAACTTGTGGGTTATTTGGTTAGATGAATTAGGTCAATAAATTAGGCTAGACCTAAGATTAATTAAAGAATGAACTAATTTAGAGTAGCTAATCAAATCTAATTAAATGTTAATTTAGATTAGGTCAAAGACTCTATAGGCTCAATTATAATAGTTGTAGTTGGTCAAGTCCATGCCTTTAACAAGGATCAAATGGACTTGATTCATGCTATGCGGTCGAACTCAAAATTACTAGGTTGGTCAAATTGAAACTAATAAACTGGATGATGTCTAAGATAAGTTTGACACTTTGACTAGTGGTTTTTAATTGGGAGCTACTTGCATTGATTCGGTCTTTAATGAGTTAATGGCATATCCCTTCCACTGATCTCACTTACCTGGCCATCCTGGTGAATTAGATTTTGATTAGATCACTTGGTGATTTGGTCTCACCCATATCAATTAGGTAAATCAATCTGATTGACTTAGGTGCTCCTAATGCCAGCCTAGATTAGATTCTTTTTTATCTGACTTTGTGAAGTCAGTGGAAGGATCAAAATTGACTCGCTGAATTTCTTCTTTTTCCTAAAATATATTAATTAAATCTTTTAAAATTATTAGATCTTTAAAAATAAAATAATTATATAAATAACTAAATCATAGCCTTCCATTAAGTTGAGTGATAATGGGTTCATTAGTATAATGATGATTGGATGCCCAGAGGCTTGGTGATTATTGACTAATGAAATTATCATTCATAAAATGATAATTTGGTTAAGTCTTTTCGATGGTGGTTAGGTTGTTCAATCAAAGTCGGGCCTGATGATTTATTGGTTAGATAAGATCAAATGTGGTCATGTTAATGGCTGGAGCAAATCGGACCTTTTCGGTGGAGGCCAAAGCCTACTGATTAGATTTTTGGAGCAAAATCATTATTCCTAGAAGTTGTTTAGGGAAATAATTGATTTTGAATCTATCCATAGATGCACATGGGTTGACCAACCATAGTTGGGCTCGTGTGTTGTCTATGTAGATTCTAGTATCCACTAAGAAATTAAAGTAATTCTTTGAATTGGAGGTAGAGGCTACCAATTTGTATAAAATAGTGGAAGAACCTTTAGACTAAAGTCCAAGTCTTTAAGATAATTAATTCATATACTAATTAGATTTGATTTTTTTTTTTATGCAGAAATGGCCACTAACCTATCTCTTCGATCATTGTTAGTCAATAACAAATTAATGGGACCCAACTTCGATAGCCGGTATCGTAAGTTGATAATCTTTCTAGAACATGAGCGAATCCTTTATATAGTAATGGATCCGCACCTGAGGAGCCAGCTCCGAATGCTAGAGGAGCGGTACGAGATACTTATCAGTAATGGCTCAACGATCGCACCACCATTCGATGCATAATGCTTGTGGCAATGAATGATGAGTTTAGCTACAGGTTCAAAAATGCCAGCCATAGGAGATGCTTCAAATATTGAATGAATCCTTTGGCATGCTTGACGATGTTGAAGGTTACAAAACAAGTTGTACCATTTTTAATGCTCAGATAAGGGATGGGGCCTCAGTCATCGATCATGTATTGTACATGATCGAGATGATTGAGCACCTTAGCAAGTTGGGTTTTCTCCTGCATGAGCAGCTCGATAAGGATGCGATCCTTAATTTCTTGCCCAAGTCCTTCCTCCCTTTCCTAGCTCATTTCAGAATGACAAAGCCTATAGTCAACTACCATTGCTTGTTGGGATTGCTGTAGAACTTTAAGAAGGATCACAAACTCCATAAGGAGATGGTTAATATAGTGGGAGGGTCTTCTTCTGATCATCGACCCTTTAAGAATGGGAAGAAGAACAAGAAGAAGAAGAATTAGATGGTGCAGCCAAATGCTGGGATAACTACAATGGGTCAGACCAAGAAGTGCAAGCCCAACCAGAGCCAGACAAAGTACTTCTTCTACAAGAAGCAGGAGTACTATAAGAGGAACTATCATCTATACATTGCCTTCTTGGATCCAAACAGGCCAAGGAAGAAGCAAGTGGTTGCTGGGCAAGATAATTACATGATAACACCTTGCAATTTTTTCTTATTTGATTCTACTATCTGGGTATTAGATATTGGAAGCTCTTATTATATTTGTAATTCTATGCAGGGCTTGTATGTCAATAGGAGATTTGATCAAGGTGAGAGGTTCCTGAACATTGGAGATGGAACACAAGTTCCAATTCTAGCTTTAGAAATCATGAACCTTGTAATCAATTCAAATAAGGTTATTCTAATTGAATGTCATTTTTGTTAAACTTTCTTATTGAATATCATTTCTGTAGGCCTTTTGTCCATGAATGGTTTTGAAATATCAGTAAAAGAAAAATTTTGTAATATCATTTTGAATGGTATTACAATTTTTATTGGATGATTGAATAATGGTATTTATTTATAAACTATGCCTGTTAATGTGGTTCAATCCTCTAGTAAATGCCCTAGAATTAGTGATGTATCCGAAGTCTACCTTTGGCATTGTAGGCTGGGTCATATTAATAAGAACAGAGTAAATAGGTTAGCACAAGAAGGAATTCTTGAGGTTAATGATTATAAATTATTTTCGACCTGTGAGTCCTTTCTTCTTGGTAAGATGACCAAGTCATCTTTCATTGAAAAAGATAAACGAGCCACTGAACTCCTAAGTCTAGTACATCCAGACATATGTGGATTGATGAGCTCAAGTGCCAAAGGTGGATACTTCTACTTCATAACCTTCACAAACGACCTATCAAGGTATGGGTATATCTATTTAATGAAGCATAAGTCAGAGTCCTTTGAAATGTTCAAACTATTTTGAAATGAGGTAGAGAAGCAAACCGGAAAAAGTATTAAAACATTTCGATATGACCAAGGGGATGAGTACCTTTTCAATAAGTTTTTGATATATCTAGGGGAGAATGATATTCTCTTCCAATGGATCCCTCCTGGAACACCACAACATAATGGTGTATCCAAAAGGAGAAATCGGATCCTATTGGACATGGTTCGATCCATGATGGGGTTTGCTGATTTGTCGATCTCCTTATAGGGATATGTGCTCGAGTCAACTTGTTACATCTTAAATAGGGTTTTGACTAAATCTGTTAATAAAACATCATATGAGATATGGATAGGATGTAAGCCAATTCTCTCGCACCTTAGGGTTTGCGGGTGTCCGACTTATATCAAACATTTAATGACAGACAAGCTTGGACCTAGATCTAATAAGTATAGTTTTATAGGTTATCCAAAAGAAACCAAAGGATATTACTTATATCTTGCTGATGAGAAAAAAGTATTTATCGGTCTTAAAGCAGTCTTTTTGGAAAAGGAGTTTTTTAGTGAAGGAACTAATGCCTCTATGGTCGAACTTGATGAAGTTTGATAGATGGAAGAACAGACATAAGTTGTTGAACCTGAGCTAAATTTGATTAGATCAGACCCAGAGCCCATTGTAGATGCACCCTTAAGGCGATCTGGTAGTGTACCATGTCAACTGGATAGATATTACGATTTTTTGATCCATGATGGGGATCCCATCGAACTCGATGTGAATGATGAGGACCTGATTACCTACATGGATGTAATGTAAAGACCAGACTCTAAGAAATGGCTTGAGGCCATAAAATCCAAAATAGAGTCCATGAAGATCAATAATGTATGGACATTAGTTGACCCACCCGAAGGGGTTAAACCTATAAGGTGTAAGTAGGTCTTCAAAAGAAAAAGGGGCGCAGACAGAAAAGTGGAAACCTATAAAACCCATTTGGTTGCCAAGGGGTATCATCAACTTTATGGTATTAACTATGATGAGATGTTCTCTCCTATGGCATTGCTCAAATCTATTCAGATTATGCTTGCCATATTTGATCATCTGGGCTATGAAATTTAGCAGATGGACATGAAAACAACTTTCCTGAATGGAGAGTTGGATGAAGAGGTGTATATAATATAGCCTGAAGGGTTCACGTCCATAGATGAGTCTAAGGTGTGTTGTCTTCAAAGATCTATTTATGGACTGAATCAGGCATCTAGAAGCTAGAACAAATGATTTAATAAAACTATGAAAATGTATGATTTTGTTAAGAATGAAGAGGAACCCTGCACATACAAGTAGGATAATGGTCCAGCAATAGTATTTCTAGTATTAAATGTGGATGACATTCTCTTAATTGAGAATGATGTTTCTACAATACAAGGAATAAAAATCTGACTGTCATCACAATTCTCCATGAATGATCTGAGAGAAGCTTCCTACATCCTAGGGACAAAGTTCTACAAAGATAGATCTAAAAGGTTACTTCGATTGTCCTAATCTACGTACATTGATATATGCTAAAATAGTTCCACATGGAGAATTTGAAGTAAGGCTATCTACTGATAGGCCATGGAATTTCTTTTTTAAAGAGGGATTATCCAACAACACCTCTAGAAAGAGAGCATATGAGTAGAATACCATATGCTTCGACAGTGGGTTCTATCATATACGCCACGATATGAACACGACCAGATGTGGCATACTCACTAGGAATAGTAAGTAGATACCAATCTGATCCAAGGAAGAATCACTAGAAGGCTGTTGAAATCATGTTGAAGTATTTAAGAAATACTAAGGATCAGTAGCTTGTATATGGTAAATTGGACTTGAAACTTATAGAGTTCACATACTCTAGTTTTCAATCTAATCATGATGATAGCAAGAGTATATCAGGATATATATTCACCCTTAATGATATTGTTGTCTGTTGGAAGAGTTTCAAATAGCACACTATGGTTGATTTTATTTGCGAGGTAGAGTATGTCGCTGCATCAGATGCTGCCAAAGAAGCGGTGTGGCTGAGAAAATTTATTATCGAACTGAGAGTAGCATCCTTCCTTGATGGTCCAGTTCTACTCTATTATGATAGCTCTGAAGCCATTGCTCAAACGAAGGAACCAAAGGCACACCAGCGGATGAAGGATATTCTGCACCACTATCATCTTGTCCAAGAGATCGTGGATCGAGGTGACGTCGATCTTCAAAAGATCGACGAAAAGAAAAACATGGCCAACCCATTCACTAAAGCTGTTATGGTAAAGGAGTTCAACAACTTCAAGTCGAAGATAGGTATTAGATACTACACCAATTTGCTTTAGTCCAAGTGGAAGATTGTTGGGAATGTGTTCCAAAGCCAATCATCAATTTGTTGATGGTTGAGCTATACTTTTGTAATTGTATATAAGTTATGAATTAATGAAAATTATTTTAGTATTTTTCATCATATATTTTTTTCTTCTAATGAACTCCTATATTGTGATGAAATCCTCGTAACCAAGGAGTGTTGAGACACTAGTATGGTATGCAAGTGAGATGTATGGGTACATCTATACTGAGCGTGACCAACTCTAATGCTTTTCTCCTATCAAGATTAGCTCCGATGGAATATGGGTATAAGTGTCCCTCCGACCAAAGATCACCACGATGACTTTCAAGCAACTCACTATGCTTTGGTGCCGGACTATCTAAATTTCTAATTCAGTGATGGAAGGTTTCTGGATACAATCAAGTACTTGAAGAGCCGGTGTGTGTATTAAGATGGGATTGACCACTCCTGATTTCAGGAGTTGTGTTCAATCGTGTTTCAATTTAGCAAAGCCTCGACCAGGGTAGTCTTAGTGAGGAGTCACGGAACTAATTACTTTAAGGTAAGACATGGATGTATTTTCTAAGGTTCATAGTCTAACCCTGAGTCATCTATTACATAGAGGTCATAGGGATCAACTATACGGTAACCATATTCGCCTAGGTTCTAAATGTTGTGATTACAATAATTTGACCTCTCTAGATATTGGGTACCATTTCTAGATGGTCACTTCAATTAGTACAGAAAGCGATTCCTATGCTACTGGCTTAGGTTTGAACCTATGGAGTCTCACACACTAGAGGTTTCTACCTGATTTGTTGGTTGTGGTCAAGAGTCCCACTGAACTGGGACTCTTCGATCATATTTCCTATAGCATTAGGACACTGAGTCCTACTTGTCTGAAACACTTTGATCAAGAGTATGGACTCTATGATCATAAGTTTCATTCATTTTGAACACCAGGGTCAAGAGTCCCACTAGACTACGATTCTTCGATTAAGGTTTCATATCGATGAACTCTATTTCTCGGATACCGATCATATTCAAACTCTGTGTTGATGAGAGGTTTAGTTAGTAATTTGATCACTAATTAAATCAATTTGATTGAGTAATTATTTTTGATTCAAGTCCAATTGAATTAGATTCAGTTGAGTTTGACCCGATTAGGTTATGAGATTACCTAATCACCAAGGAGGTTTGATCTCTGATTTGATCAGGGGTTGGACATGATCAATTTTTAATTTTATTAAGATTTAATTATGTTTAGTTAAGCCTAATTATATTTGATTTAATTTAGTCTAATTGGTTTTGACCAATTTTGATTTGGTTGGTTTAGTTGGTTGAAGTTTAGAATTCAAAGACTAGTTTGACTAGTCTTCCCATGCGCCATATTTAAACCCCATGCCCCATTTAAATTCTGAATTAGTTCTCTCATACCTCATTTCCCACACATATAAGAAGCTTTGACTAGTCTTTCCACATCCTCAAGTGAAAAGTTATGGTTAGTTTCCATTCAAATTTAAAAAGAGTTTGAATTTGGATCAGCAACAACCATATCTTATCTCTGCGCCACCTAAACTTTTGTGCGCCTATTATCTCCATGTGAAAGGGGTTTCTCATCAATTTTTTCTTGCTGAAGAGTGGGCAAACAACTCATTCACACGACCCAAATAAGTTTGAATTGGTTTGGATGAAGTTTGAATTAAAAAGTGTTTTGAATTCAATCTAGCATTCAAACTAGTTTTTGGTTCCCCACACACATAGAAGTTGTTCTTTGTGCAAATATTAAAAGAAGAGGTTTTTGGGACATATGCTAATACCTATTCTGAAGAGAGGACTTTTGTGAGATTCATTTGGCGCATGGGAAGAGTCTTTAATCATCTTCGAGAGGGAGAAAAGTAAAGGAGAAGGGGCGCAAGATTTTTAGGATGCGTGTAGTCCTAGGTATTCGACCTAGATTTTGGGAAGCCTTTGCATGAGCTACAAGCATCCAAAGCTCACAAAACTTTACAGAGAACCTCCTCTACCTCACTACTACATCTACCAACAACCCAAAGTGTTTGTGAAGCTTGTAGATGGAGATCGAAGCTATTCGATCAAAATAGCCACTGAAAGACTCCAATGTCGAGCTTGCACTCATGGGAAGCTGATCAGGATCAGAAGCCTCATGTGGACGATCTATGGAGGCCTGATATTTATGTGGCTATATCATGACCAATGGACCTCCTTGATGATCATCAGATCACAGTAATCAACTATCCATGAAAAGGTATTATATTCTGAATACAAAGATATAGTAAATAATTTACTACGTAGTTTTATTTTTAGATCTATATGAATGCATGCATATTATGTTTAGATTCATAGTATAGAGTTTAATTTTTTGATATGATCAATAGATAATTAATTAGATTAATTATTTTTTTCAATTTATTTTTGCTATTTTTGAAAAAATTTTAGAAAGTAGTATTGCAAATCCTGTACTGTCTCCTTCAGCTTCATGCTTAGCTTATGTGTCATAAGCGATCCTGAAAGCTCCTCCAAAGGTTATACGTTCAGATCTTTGACTTCTTGAATCATGGTGACCTTGGCTTCTCATGTTCATGGCAAAGATCTAAGTATCTTTCTTACAAGATCACTGTTTGAATAAGACATGCCAGAATTTTTTAAATCATTTATAATATCTATAAAGCGAGTAAATATTTTAGTTATTAACTCATCATGCTCCATTTTAAAGAGCTCATATTTATATATAAGCATGTTAATCTTTGACTCTTTGACTTGGTTAGTACCTTCATATGTTACTTCTAACCTATTTCATATTTTCTTAGTAGACATGCATGTTGAAATACGATTAAATTTATTACCATCTAGAGTACAATATAAAATATTTATGGCTTTAGCATTGAGCTGAGCTTTTTTCTTATCAACCTCATTTGATTCTCTTTTAGGTTTGGTTCATTCCACACCATCAATTATCTTGGTGGGTGTGTATGGTCCATTTACTATGATACTCCACATATCATAGTCAAGTACTTAAATAAAAATTCTCATTCGAACTTTTCAATACGTGTAATTTGATCCATTAAAAGTGAAGATCGATTTGTGGACTGCCCCTCGATAAGAGAGATACCGACTTGGGTTGCCATAGATCTTTGGCTCCTTGACGGTTAAATCAAAATAGTGTTGAAGCATCGAGCTTTGATACCATTTGTTGCCCAACTATGCAACCCAAGAGGAGAGGGGGGTGAATTAAGTTTTTAAAATTTTAAAGCTAATTTAGAACCACAAAAATTAAGTAATAATAAGAAACTTATATGTAGTGAGTGATTTAAGCAATGTGTACAAATGAGATGCAAGTATGCAAGAAAATAAAGAAATTAAGATTGGTGCCAACCTAGCATCTACATCCACTCTCCAAGCTCCTACCTGAAAATTTAAATTCACTAAAACATATTCAACAAGAATACAATATCGGTACCTTCAATCCTAGCTATCCCAAGCTAGAACACTTATTTTTTGGATACATCCTAGTCCAATATAATTTGATTCAAGATTTGGATCAACCTTCTCAGGTTTTGCAACCCTCTCAAAACTTAAAAATAAGATAAAAAATAGAATATAAGAGTTAATGACAAAGAAATAAAAGTTTAGCTCCCTTAATGAGCAAATAAAACTTTAAGAATACTTTAACCAATAAAGAAGGAAGCTTTTCTGATTTTTCTCAAGGTTGTTGAAGACTTGAATGAGTTCTTGAGGGATTGGTGAACTTAAAATAAAAGCTTCTTTTGCTTGAAGAGGGCTTTTTGCTAGAGTTGAAATAAATGATTAATATCTCTTACTTATTTCCTCCTTTTGAGAGCCTTTATATCATCAATGATGGTTGGAGAGAAAATAGATCAAATTTGTAGCCATTAGAGATTTATTTTGTAGCATTAAATGTAGCTAAAAAGGACCTAAAAACTAGCCATTGCAGAGATTTTTTGTCACAAGGGTCGACCTTAGGGTCGTCCCCTAAATAGGGGTCAACTTCTGTAGTAGAAGTCAAAAATAGATTTTCTCTAACTTCATAAATGAATCCAAAATTCATGAAACTACCTTCAAAAGATCAGAAATCTTCTATGCTTGTTGTTGAGGATTCCAAAATAGATTTTCTCCAACTTTGTGAAATTATGATTTTGCTCCTTGTCAATTTTTCTTACTAATATTAAAATTCCTTATTGAACTTGAAATACATAATTAATTTTTTTCTAAGCTAAAATTATTAGTATCTCTCTCTAATATTTTGTAATCATCAAAATCAATTCTTGAGGCAACACTATTCTTACTTATTAATTATTTTTGCTTATCAAATATTTGCTTCTCATTTTATCATTTGTCCCCCTTTTTATCATTAATCAAAAAGATAGAAACCAGATATTCAGGAGAATTGAACACAAGAGATAATTGAAAAGTATCTTTCATTTCATAAACATCATCTTTACAAGAGTACGAGACAAAATTGTTTACGAAAAGAGATCTACTACAGTATACCATGGTACTGATTAAATATATCAATAGAAATACAAAAAAGTAAAGCAAGATAAAATAGTAAGCATCCTAAGGACAATGGCAAACCCTAAATCTAATCCTTATCAAAAGAATGGTCAATAATCGATGGGGAGCAAGCCTTAGATGATGAGGCTCCACCTCTCCTACTTCGGGTTCTACTAAAGGGTCTAAGTAGATGAATAGGAAAACCAACATTGGACCTAGTGTACATTTTGAAAGGTAGTCTAGAAGTGGGTTGGTGTTGCTAGGAGATATGGGAAGGTTGGAAAGGGTGAGCATAGTGGGTCGGTTGGCTTAATTAAGATAATCTAGCTGGTGAACTCTATTGTGTTGGAAAATGTGTTCCAAAGCCAATTGTCAATCTGTTGATGGTTGAGCTACGTTGTATCTGTAATTGATTCATTAATGAATAAAATATATTTTTGGCAACTTTTCATCATAAAGTATTCATTTTCTAATGAACTCCATTATTATGATGAAGTCCTTAGGACTATTTAGATTTGATAAAAAGAGAATTTATCGATTAGTCTTTAAATTTATTTATGATCAAATGATAGACTATTAATTAGGACGACAGCGTCTATTGAGCATAGGTCGCTGTATGCCATAAAGGTTGGTTGTCCTCTTAATCATGGAGTGTGGAAATACTGGTATGGCATACAGGTGAGATGTATGGATACATCGTCATTGAACATGACCAACTTTAGAGCATTCTACTATCAAGAATGTCTCTGATGGGATATAGGTATAAGTGTCTCTTAGATCTGAGATCACCTCAGTGACTTGCAAGCAACTCACTATGCTTTGGTACCAGACTAACTAAATTTCTAATTTAGTAATGGAAGGCTTCTGGGCACAGTCAAGTACTTGCGAAGTTGGTGTATGATCAAGATGGAATTGACCACTCCAAGAGTTGGAGAAGAATGTATCATTGTATTTCAATATAACAAAAGCTTGGCCAGGATAATCCATCAGGTGGATTTGATATTTTGAAATACAATGTGAACAACCTGATCAGAGTTGACAGTTGAACTCTAAGGCGTCCTATGAGCATTTTGGTCAAGGAGATGAATTATATGGAAACTATATTTGCATGGGTTCTAAGGATGTTGTTCTACACATTCGACCTATCCGATCGTCGGGTATCATTACTAGATGGTCACTTTGATTGGTATAAAAATCTATTTCTATACCACCGACTTAGATTTGAACCTATGAGATCATACACATTAGAGCTCGTGATCTAATCGAATGGTTGATCAATGATTAAGAATCATTCTAGGGTGAAACAATCAATACGATTGATGTTTAACCTAGTGCAAGTGTTGCATAAGGATCAATTAGCGGTTATATTACTAATTAACTTAATTTAACTAAGGTTGAAGGTTAAGACTAAGTTTAATTAAATATTATTTAATTAAATTTAGTTTGGACTTGATTGGATCAAGTCCAATTGGCTTATTGGATAAGCGAAGTGCAAGGAAGAACTAGTCCTAGTTCAATTAGGACTTGGATCAACCCAATTTCTAATCCGATTAAAAATTAAATTTAATCTAATCTAATTTAATTAGATTTTTAACTAAATTAAAATCTATTTTAATTAGGTTAAATAAATTCTAATTTTATTTGGTCTAAAGATCAAGTTGGACCAAGTTAAATTGGAAGTCTTAGTGAGACTAGGACTTGTATCAATCCAATCTCTAATTTAATTAAAAATTAAATTAAAATTAAATTAAATTAAATTTGATTTAACTAAGATCTTGGTTGGACTAAGGCCTATTCTAATTGGATTGAAATAAATCTGATTTAATTTGGTTAAAAGATTTTATTTGATCAGGTCAAATTGGAAGTCCTAGTATGACTAGAACTTCCCTAACCTTGCACCACCTACGCCCACACTGTTAGATATATGTGCCCTAGAAGCCAGAATTGGCTGACACTTGTAATACACTTCTAGGGGCAAAATTATAATTTTGACTAAAATTAATAAAATAGATTATTTTCTATTACATATGTGTATTTAGTATCTATGATACATCCTTTGAGTTAATGGTAACGATAATTCATATTTTCAAGAGTTGAAAATTTAAGACATTAATAATCATTATTAACTCATAAAATGCTCCCGACCATAGGATCATCATGAGGATGGTGATTGATCCGAAAGGTTGGTGTACAATCGCTTCTCTTTAGTAGATGAGTCTTGAGTCTACGGTGTGGAGACACCGGAGCGAGAGTACAGGTACTCGTTAGAGAATGAGGGCACTGAGCGTGACCATCTCGAGTAGTCATTAGGGAGTCTACCTTCTCGTCAATGACTGACTCGATGCTGCAGTAGTGTGTCTGGTTCTTTGACCTGAGATGCATCGACAGTTCACCTTGAGGGTGTTATAGTTTGACTACACCATTACTCGATCTCCTAGCCATTAGGAACCCTGAGGTGTATGTTGGCTATAGCATGTTCATTGTAGGAACTGGATAGCATCAAGATGGAATCTATCTACCTCGGTGGTAGAGGAGCAGCCCTATGATGATCATGAGAATCAAGTCCGAAGTCCATGGCCATGGCAGAGTGAAATAATAGAAAGAGTTTCTATTTAGATTTTCACATTGGACTTGAATCGAATGATTACATCATATGACAGAGACTAGGGTTTGACGAGTTCACCTTAACCCTAATCTGATCGGGGCTCAAGATAGAAGAACTTAATCACACAGGTAGCTGCACCAAGAGGTTCGCATTCAGCTCTGATGGGTTGCCACCATATACTGCTAGGTGTCACTGGTGGATTTTGGGAGCAATTAGAATGATTTAGATGATCGATCATTCTAGCTGTTCGAATCAGAAGAGTTCTGATCCATCGAAAGGAGTTTCGATGATGTCGATGATAGAGATCATGACATATCCCATTACCATACAGAACTGAACCTAACTGGGTCACACAAACAAGGGTTTGAATCTGGTGATCATCAATTGAACTGATCCAGTTCAATTGATCTGAATGAGATTCAATTAGGTTCAAGAAAATCGTGCTAGCACTCGATTGAACCTAACGTTCTTCTTTTACTATCATAAATAGTTGTCCTGACTGAGCCAAAGGAGTTTGTGCTCATTTAGAGGCCTTCACTTTGTCTGACTGGAGCTTGTTCCAAGTCAGAAAAAGGTTGTCTTATTTTGTAAGACATTACCTACCATTTTTGGTCACCTGCCATTTCTCGTCCTTTGACTTTGGTCAAAAGTTGACCTTTGACTGGTCAAACATTGACCATTGACACTTTGACTTCTTGTCCACATGTCATGCACCTATTGGAGAGCTGGTGGGGGCCTGTCCCCCTACCAGAACCTAGCAAGGAGGAGGGCGCATGCCACCCTTGGCGTGTGCCCAAGTTGGAGGCGCCTAGGAGTCCCTGTTGGACAGGGACTCCATCTCCTTTTTGGATTTCGATTAGAGTTCTCCTAAGAACCAACTTTGACTGGTCTTAGGCACCATCTAAGGAGAAATCCAGGGGACTCTATTCCCACCAATCAGATTTAGATCTGATTTTACAAAGGGTTGTGATTGGTTGGGAAGAAGAGGAGTTGGATCACGCTTAGTCTATAAATAAGACCCTGTGCCCAACTCAAAGAGAATTTAAAATCACAATTCTCCATGCCCCAAGGCTGCTTCTCCTCTCCTCCTCCATGCCAGAGCACCTTCTCCCTCTCCTCTCCATGTCCAAAGAGGTTTGGATTCTTGGTTGGTGCAATCTAGATGAGAGAAAGGCGACTGAAAGCTAGAAGGCTGCGCTGCTGCAAAGGACGACTGCTGATCTTCAAAAGGAGTTTTGAAGATCCTCCAGATCAGATCCAGATCTAATTTTTGGAGATATGATAGAGAAGAAGAGGATCTCCAGATCCAGCCTGAGTGAATACCGATAGAGGCCAGGCACTTGCGTGGCTAGATCCAGAACCTTCCGCTGCTCACAGGATCATCATCAAGGTAATAGGATTACCCACTTCAAGGTAAATTAAATTTGATTTAATTTATTTAATTTTATTTTAATTATTAAAATAATAAAAATTAGATCTAAAATATTCTAGATCTGATCTAGATCAAAGAAAAAAAATTTTGAAATATATCTCTTGATCTGATCAGATCTGAACGAACCTGGTCCGGAAAAATCAGGATTTCCCTTCAACTGGTATCAGAGCCAAGGTTCTAAAAGTATTTAGATCTATTTTTAAATTTATTTTAATTAAAAAATAAGTAATTTTAGATGTCACATGAGATGTGATCAGATCTAAAATTAGAAAAAATTAAAATTAAATGATTTGGATCTAAGATTAGAAAATATGCATGACTAGTTCTAAAATAGAATAGTTCTATAGAATAGTCTTGCATGTTTTCAATTTAATTTGATTAAATCATATTTTAGATCTATTTATTTACTATTTTTTGATATTATAATTATTATAATAACATCTAAAAAATAGTAAATAAAAATTATTTAATTTTAAATATCATATGAGATATGATTGATGCATGTCTAGACTAGTTGTAGAATAGTTCTACATAATTATCTAGATTAGAATTTATTTTGATTAAGATCAATTTAAATCTAATTTTTTAGATTATTATGAGATAATTTAGATCTAAAAATATGCATGATTCGATACATGAGATGTATGCAAAATATGCCATGATTAGATCTAATTTGTATATGAGATATATGATATAGATCTAAAACTATTTTGTAGTATTGCATGTTCCTGATTAAGGCGTTCCTCTTGGCCGTCCGGTCATAAGAAATGAAGAAGGGTTTAAAGGCCCTCTCCTCCCATCCGATGGGGTGTTCTTATGATGTGTAGGGGTGCTGCGTGTTCGTCCTTAATCAGAAATCCAAAACTTACTTTCTGCAAAACCCTAGATCCTGAAATCCTAGGATTTATTGTGCATATTTTATTTATGAACCCTACTTAATTAAAAATTAAGATTATGAAATATTAATTAGGTCTAAAATTGAGAATTTTAGATCTAAGACATATTCATAATACTGGGTTCGGGCTTGGGTAGCTCAATTAGGTCTAAGCGGTTGATCAAACCGAATCAAGAGTTGGTTAGATGGGATCAACAATGCTTAAATTGACCAGCCTAATAGGATTAAGTCTGGGTCAAGATCGAGTCACGATCAAGCAAGACCTAATTAGGCTCAGAGGTTAGAGTCTGGATTGTAGGCTAACCCAATTGGTTCTGGCTCAACAATTTGGTGTCTAAGGTAAGTTTGGCACATACGACCGACTGGTTTTTAATTGGAAGCTACTCGACCTGAATGCATTCTTGTACGAGTTAATGGCATATTCCTTCCACCGATCTCACTTACCTGGCCATATCTGTTGACACAGTTCTGATCTGAGGTGGTCAATAATCCGAGCTAACCCATGCCACTAGGTTAGTCATAATTGTTATGACTATGACAAGTCTAGTTTAATGAGACCTGAATCAATTCTTCCTAAGAAAAGATTAAGTCTGAGGTCTTCCACCATTGTAGATGTGCGGGCCCTTTCCGGGGTTGATTGTTCTCGGCTGGATACAGTGGCTCAGTTGCACCGGGAAGATGCAACCATGTCTATTAGGCATTGGATGCTATGGGCTGGAGGATGAGTTGGGCTCAATATTTTGGATACGGTGAGAGACTCAATTAGGAATCCAGTCTGTGCAAATGGTGGGTCTGACTTAACTAAGGAGTGGATCAATATTCTTGGATACGGTGAGATTCATGAATTAGAGACCAAGTTTGGGTGCACCATGATTAGAGAATCATTGAACAAGAGTTGTTCACTCATTGGCTAACCCATCACCAATAACTGTTAGGTGAGGTGATGAGTCAGTTGGTGAGACCGCACCACCCACTAGAAATCATTAATCATGGAGATTTTTGCATCTCTACAGAGGGAGTGTAGGGATCCAAGAAAATAGTGGGAGCTAATTTGTTTAAAAATAAAATTCCTAAATAAATTGGTCAAGTCATAATTACAGTATCTAACTAGAATCTTTGACTCTCTACAGAAAAATGTCTGCGTCCAACCCATTGGCACGTATCCTGGACACACATAGACTGACCGGACCCAATTATAAAGATTGGCTCAGGAACTACAAAATCATTTTGGGTTTCGAGAAGTTAACCCATGTATTGGATCCAGGACCCTCCCACCTTACCAGCCCGTCCATCCACTGAACAGAGAGCATCTCTGGAAAAATGGATAGACGAAGATAATAAGGCCAGATATTACATGTTGGGCTCGATGTCTGATGAGCTCCAGCGCCAACATGAAGATATCGAGGACTGCTCGCCAAATGTTGGCTCACCTGCAGGAGATGTTTGGTGAACAGAGTCGCGCAGCCAAGTATCAAGTCACGAAATGACTTTTTAAGGCTAAGATGCGTGATGGGCAGTCAGTCCAAGATCACTATCTGATGATGATCAAGGACATGGAAGAGCTTGAGAAGCTCGGTGTGAAGTTAGACTTGGATCTGCAGAATGATATTATTCTGCAATCCTTGACTGATGCATATGGGCAATTCATCATGAATTACCACATGCATAAACTTCAAAATTCCTTGGCCGAATTAATGAATATGCTGGTCACCGCTGAGCTTTCTATGAAAGGTTCTAAAGGCTCAGTTCTTGCTATGGAATGGACTTCTTCCAAAAGAAAGTCTTATGGAAAGAAAAAGAAGTCTGTGAAAAAGCAGAAGGTGGAAGGAGCAAAGAAGAAGAAGGCAGAGCCAAAGAAAAGGCCGATGTCAAAGAAAAGTATTTCCATTGCAACAGCGACGGCCATTGGAAGCGAACTGCCCTACTTACCTGGCCACCCTGAAGAACAAGAAGGAAGGTCCTTCTGGAGGTATGCTCGTTATTGAGTCTAACCTTACGGTTTCTTCTGCATCCAGTTGGGTGCTTGACTCTGGTTCTAGTGCTCATCTGTGCACTTCCATGCAGGGTCTTGAGGATAGCAGGAGGCTGAGGGATGGAGACATGATCCTACGCATCGGTAATGGAGCAAGAGTTGCTGCAGTGGTGGTGGAACATACCCTCTTCGATTACCATCTGGTTTAGACTTAGTTTTGAAAGACTGTTATTATGTGCCTGCAGCTAGCAGGAAATTTGATTTCTATTTCATGCTTAGCACTAGAAGGCTATGTGATTACCTTCTTTAAGGACCATTGTAACATTCTTTATGAAAGAAATAAAATTGCAAATGGTTTCCTTATTAATGGTCTTTATCAGCTACATATTGATGTACCTGTTCTAACTATCGAGCAAAATGTGAATGCCAAATGACCTAGGGATAGTCCAAATGATAGATATCTATGGCACCTGAGATTAGGTCATATAGCAGAAGATAGGATCAACAAATTGGAGAAAAATGGGCTATTGAGTCCATTGACTTCCGAGTCATATCCAACTTGTGAATCTTGTCTTCAAGGCAAAATGACTAAACTCCCTTTTGTAGGACATGGGGAAAGGGCCACAGATCTCCTTGCCCTAGTACATACTGATGTGTGCGGCCCATTTGATGTGCCGGCTAGAGGCAATTTTGTCTACTTCATTACCTTTACCGATGATCTGTCTAGGTATGGGTATGTGTATCTTATGAGACACAAGTCTGAAGCTTTTGAAAAGTTCAAAGAATTCAGACATGAAGTAGAAAAATAAACTGAAAAACCCATTAAGGTTCTTCGATCAGATCGAGGAGGTGAATACCTTAGCCGGAAATTCCTAGACTATCTCAAGGATAAATGGCATAGTCTCTCAATGGACTCCACCAGGAACACCTCAACTCAACGGGATTTCAGAACGGAGAAATCGGACTCTATTGGATATGGTTCCGATCCATGATGAGCTTCACAGACCTCTCTGATTTTCTTTGGGGACATTCATTGTTAACTTCAATTTATCTACTGAATAGGGTTTCCTCTCTAAAACCGTTCCTACCACACCGTATGAGATATGGCATGGTAAGAAACCAAGTCTGAGTCATCTCAGAATTTGGGGTTGTCCGGCTCATGTCAAAAGACAACAAGCGGACAAGTTAGAGTTTAGGTCCTTCAGAGCTCGATTCATAGGATATCCTAAAGAGTCATTAGGATACTATTTCTACATTCCAGAAGACCACAATGTGATTGTGAGTCGACATGCCATCTTTCTTGAAAAATAGTTTATTCAAGATAGCGGCATTGGAAAGCAGATTAAGCTTGATGAGAAAGTCTCACAAGTACAACGAGCTAAGGACCAATTGGAACCAAATCAGGTTGAGCCAATAAGAACACTACCTCCTCCACCTCGTAGATCGAAAAGAGTTTTCCATCCCCCTGAAAGATACTTAGGTATTATTTCAGAGGAAGTAGAGGAAAATGTTCCTCGTAGGTAATGGTGCTCATGGTGATGATCCCAAAACCTACAACGAGGCGATATCAGATATCGACTCCGAGAAATGGCTAGAGGCAATGCAGTCAGAAATTGACTCGATGCACTCGAACCAAGTCTGGACCTTGGTAGATCCACCAGAAGGTATAGTACCTATTGGGTGTAAATGGATCTTCAAGAGAAAGATTGGTGCAGATGGAATGTGGAGACATTCAAGGCTAGACTAGTGGCAAAAGGTTATAGTCAACGCGAAGGCATTGACTATCAGGATACCTTTTCCCCAGTGGCTATGCTAAAATCCATCCGCACATTGCTTGCCATTGCAGCCTATTTCGATTATGAAATATGGCAAATGGATGTGAAAATGGCATTCTTGAATGGATATCTTGAGGAAGATATCTATATGGAACAGCCGCTAGGTTTCACATCCAGTGATACTGATCACAAGGTTTGCAAGCTGCAAAGGTCCATATATGGACTTAAGCAAGCATCTCGGAGCTGGAACACTCGTTTCAATGATGTGATCAAAATGTTTGGTTTCATCAAAAATGAAGAGGAACCGTGTGTCTTCAAAAAGGTCAGTGGGAGCGCTGTTGTCTTCCTCGTATTGTACGTGGATGACATCCTCCTTATTGGGAATGATATTCCCATGATGACAACAGTCAAATTATGGTTGTCCAAGGAATTCTCCATGAAAGACCTAGGTGAAGCATCCTTTATTCTAGGAATTAAGGTCTATAGGGATAGACCGAATAGGATGCTAGGACTTTCACAGAAGATGTACATAGAGAGAAGTACTAAAGAGGTTTAGTATGGAAAACTCTAAGAGGGGATTAATACCCTTCAGACATGGTATTCATCTTTCCAAGAAGATGTGCCCTAGCACACCTGAGGAAATAGAACGCATGAGCAAGATCCCTTATGCTTCTGCAATAGGGAGCCTCATGTATGCCATGCTATGTACACGACCTGATATAGCCCATGCTGTGAGTGTCACAAGCAGATATCAGTCAAATCCAGATGAAGAACACTGGACTTCTATGAAATGTATCCTTAAGTACTTAAGAAGAACTAAGGATATGATGTTGGTCTTTGGTAACGGAGAACTCCAAGTCTAGGGATACACAGACTCGAATTTCATGTATGATATAGATGATCGAAAGTCGACATCTAGGAGTCTGTTTGTGTGCAATGGTGGTGCTGTCAGCTGGAAAAGAGTTCCAAGCAAACTGTGATAGCAGATTCTACCATGGAAGCAGAATATATCGCTGCATCAGAGGCTGCGAAGGAAGCATTCTGGTACAAGAAGTTTGCTATAGAAATTGGAGTAATGCCATCAGATGCCATTCCTCTATACTGCGACAATAATGGCGCCATAGCCCTTGCTAAGGAGCCAAGGTCTCACAAAAAATCCAAGCACATTGAGCGGCGATACCACCTCATCCGCGATTACCTCGAGAAGGGTTACGTCGAGGTCAAGAGAGTTGACTCCATAGATAATGTGGCAGACCCACTTACAAAGCCATTGGGTTAGCAGAAGATCGAAGCCCACCTTGAGAAGATGGGACTTAGACTTGTAGCCAATTGGCTTTAGGACAAGTGGGAGATTGTTAGATATATGTGCCCTAGAAGCCAGAATTGGCTGACACTTGTAATACACTTCTAGGGGCAAAATTATAATTTTGACTAAAATCAATAAAATGAGTTATTTTCTATCATATATGTGTATTTAGTGTCTGTGATACATCCTTTGAGTTAATGGTAATGATAATTCATATTTTCAAGAGTTGAAAATTTAAGACATGAATAATCATTATTAACTCATAAAATGCTCCCGACCATAGGATCATCACGAGGATGGTGATTGATCCGGAAGGTTGGTGTACAATCGCTTCTCTTTAGTAGATGAGTCTTGAGTCTACGGTGTGGAGACACCAGAGCGAGAGTATAGGTACTCGTTAGAGAATGAGGGCACTGAGCGTGACCACCTCGAGTAGTCATTAGGAGTCTACCTTCTCGTCAATGACTGACTCGATGCTGCAGTAGTGTGTCTGGTTCTTTGACCTGAGATGCATCGACAGTTCACCTTGAGGGTGTTATAGTTTGACTACACCATTACTCGATCTCCTAGCCATTCGGAAACCCTGAGGTGTATGTTGGCTATAGCATGTTCATTGTAGGAACTGGATAGCATCAAGATGGAATCTATCTACCTCGGTGGTAGAGGAGCAGCCCTATGATGATCATGAGAATCAAGTCCAGAAGTCCATGGCCATGGCAGAGTGAAATAATAGAAAGAGTTTCTATTTAGATTTTCACATTGGACTTGAAATCGAATGATTACATCATATGACAGAGACTAGGGTTTGACGAGTTCACCTTAACCCTAATCTGATCGGGGCTCAAGATAGAAGAACTTAATCACACAGGTAGCTGCACCAAGAGGTTCGCATTCAGCTCTGATGGGTTGCCACCATATACTGCTAGGTGTCACTGGTGGATTTTGGGAGCAATTAGAATGATTTAGATGATCGATCATTCTAGCTATTTGAATCAGAAGAGTTTTGATCCATCGAAAGGAGTTTCGATGATGTCGATGATAGAGATCATGACATATCCCATTACCATATAGAACTGAACCTAACTGGGTCACACAAACAAGGGTTTGAATCTGGTGATCATCAATTGAACTGATCTAGTTCAATTGATCTGAATGAGATTCAATTAGGTTCAAGAAAATCATGCTAGCACTCGATTGAACCTAACGTTCTTCTTTTACTATCATAAATAGTTGTCCTGACTGAGCCAAAGGAGTTTGTGCTTATTTAGAGGCCTTCACTTTGTCTGACTGAAGCTTGTCCAAGTCAAAAAAGGTTGTCTTATTTTGTAAGACATTACCTACCATTTTTGGCCACTTGCCATTTCTCGTCCTTTGACTTTGGTCAAAAGTTGACCTTTGACTGGTAAAATGTTGACCATTGACATTTTGACTTCTGTCAATGTGTCAAGCTCCTATTGGAGAGCTGGTGGGGATATGTCCCTCTATCAGAACTTGGTAAGGAGAAGGGCGCACGCCACCCTTAGCGTGTGCCGAAGTTGGAGGCGCCTAGGAGTCCCTGTTGGACAGGGACTCCATCTCCTTTTTGGATTCCGATTAGAGTTTCTAAGAGCCAACTTTGACTGGTCTTAGGCACCATCTAAGGAGGAAATCAGGGGACTCTATTCCCATCAATCAGATTTAGTTCTGATTTCACAAAGGGTTGTGATTGGTTGGGAAGAAGAGAAGTTGGATCACACTTAGTCTATAAATCAGACCCTACGCCCAACTCAAAGAGAATTTGAAATCACAATTCTTCATGCCCCAAGGCTGCTTCTCCTCTCCTCCATGCCAAAGCACCTTCTCCCCCTCCTCTCCACATCCAAAGAGGTTTGGATTCTTGGTTGGTGCAATCTAGACGAGAGAAAGGCGACTGATAGCTAGAAGGCTGCGCTGCTGCAAACGTCGACTGTTGATCTTTAAAGGAGTTTTGAAGATCCTCCAGATTAGATCTAGATCTAATTTTTGGAGATGTGATAGAAAAGAAGAGGACCTATAGATCTAGCCTGAGTGGATACCGATAGAGGTCAGGCACTTGCGTGGCTAAGATCCAGAACCTTCCGCTGCTCACACGATCATCATCGGATAATAGGATTGAAGGGAAATCCTGATTTCCCGGTCCAGGTTCGTCCAGATCTGATTAGATCAAGAGATATATTTCAAAAATTTTCTCTTGATCTTAATCAGATCTTGATATGTTTTAGATCTGATTATTATTATTTTAATAAATAAAATAAAACAAGGTAAATTAAATCAAATTCAATTTACCTGATTTGGGTAATCCTATTACCCTGTAGATGATCCTGATTGCAGCGGAAGGTTCTGGATCTTAGCCACGCAAGCGCCTGGCCTCTACCGGTATCCACTTGGGTTGGATCTGGAGAACCTCTTCTTCTCTATCACACCTCCAAAAATCAGATCTGGATCTGATCTGGAGGATCTTCAAAACTCTTTTGAAGATCAGCAGTCGTCCTTTTGCAGCAGCGCAGCCTTCTTGCTTTTGATCGCCTTTCCTTGATCTGAATCGCACCAACCTAAGTCCAAAACACTTTTGGACGTGGAGAGCAAGGGGAGAAGAGAGTATGGCATGGAGAAGGAGGGGAGAGGCAGCCTTGGGGCGTGGGAAATCTCTATTGAATTCACTTAGGATTAGGGTTGGGCGCAGGGTCTTATTTATAGACTCTTGTGATCCAACTCCTCTTCCTCTCAACCAATCACAACCCTTTGTGAAATCAGATCTAAATCTGATTGGTTGGAAATAGAGACCCCTGGATTCCTCCTTAGAGGGTGCCTAAGACCAGTCAAACTTGGATTCTTAGTAGAACTCTAATTGGAATCCAAAAAGGGAGGTGGAGTCCTTGTCCAACAAGGACTCCTAGGCGCCTCCTAACTTGGGCTCACGCCACCCTTGGCGTGCGCCCTTCTCCTTGCCAGGTTCTGGCAGGGGGACAGGCCCCCACCAGCTCTCCAATAGGTGCATGACATGTGGTCAAAAGTCAAAGTGTCAATGGTCAACGTTTGACCAGTCAAAGGTAGACTTTTGACCAAAGTCAAAGAACAAGAAATGGCAGGTGACCAAAAATGGCAGGTAATGTCTTACAAAATAAGACAACCTTTTCTGACTTGGACAACCTCCAGTCAGACCATATGAAGGCCTCTGATTGAGCACAAACTCCTTTGGCTCAGTCAGGACAACTTATTTATGATAGTAAAAGAAGAACGTTAGGTTCAATCGAGTGCTAGCACGATTTCCTTGAACCTAATTGAATCTCATTCAGATCAATTGAACTAGATCAGTTCAATTGATGATCACCAGATTCAAACCCTTGTTTGTGTGACCCAGTTAGGTTCAGTTCTGTATGGTAATGGGATATGTCATGATCTCTATCATCGACATCATCGAAACTCCTTTCGATGGATCAGAACTCTTCTGATTCGAACAGCTAGAATGATCGATCATCTAAATCATTCTAATTGCTCCCAAAATCCACCAGTGACACCTAGCAGTATATGGTGGCAACCCATCAGAGCTGAATGCGAACCTCTTGGTGCAGCTACCTGTGTGATTAAGTTCTTCTATCTTGAGCCCCGATCAGATTAGGGTTAAGGTGAACTCGTCAAACCCTAGTCTCTGTCATATGATGTAATCATTCGATTCGAGTCCAATGTGAAAATCTAAATAGAAACTCTTTCTATTATTTCACTCTGCCATGGCCATGGGCTTCTGGACTTGATTCTCATGATCATCATAGGGCTGCTCCTCTACCACCGAGGTAGATAGATTCCATCTTGATGCAATCCAGTTCCTACAATGAACATGCTATAGCCAACATACACCTCAGGGTTCCATATGGCTAGGAGACCGAGTAATGGTGTAGTCAAACTATAACACCCTCAAGGTGAACTGCCGATGCATCTCAGGTCAAAGAACCAGACACACTACTGCAGCATCGAGTCAGTCATTGACGAGAAGGTAGACTCCTAATGACTACTCGAGGTGGTCACGCTCAGTGCCCTCGTTCTCTAACGAGTACCTGTACTCTCGCTCCGGTGTCTCCACACCGTAGACTCAAGACTCATCTACTAAAGAGAAGCGATTGTACACCAACCTTCCGGATCAATCACCATCCTCGTGATGATCCTATGGTCGGGAGCATTTTATGAGTTAATAATGATTATTCATGTCTTAAATTTTCAACTCTTGAAAATATGAATTATCATTACCATTAACTCAAAGGATGTATCACAGACACTAAATACACATATGTGATAGAAAATAACCCATTTTATTAATTATAGTCAAAATTATAATTTTGCCCCTAGAAGTGTATTACAAGTGTCAGCCAATTCTGGCTTCTAGGGCACATATATCTAACAATCTCCCACTTGTCCTAAAGCCAATTGGCTACAAGTCTAAGTCCCATCTTCTCAAGGTGGGCTTCGATCTTCTGCTGGCCCAACGGCTTTGTAAGTGGGTCTGCCACATTATCTGTGGAGTTGACTCTCTTGACCTCGACGTAACCTTTCTCGAGGTAATCGCGGATGAGATGGTATCGCCGCTCAATGTGCTTGGATTTCTGGTGAGACCTCGGCTCCTTAGCAAGGGCTATGGCGCCATTGTTGTCGCAGTATAGAGGAATGGCATCTGATGGCATTACTCCAATTTCTGCAGCAAACTTCTTGTACCAGAATGCTTCCTTCGCAGCCTCTGATGCAGCGATATATTCTGCTTCCATGGTGGAATCTGCTATCACAGTTTGCTTGGAACTCTTCCAGCTGACAGCACCACCATTGCACACAAACAGACTTCCAGATGTCGACTTTCGATCATCTATATCGGACATGAAATCCGAGTCTGTGTATCCCTGAACTTGGAGTTCTCCATTACCAAAGACCAACATCATATCCTTAGTTCTTCTCAAGTACTTAAGGATACATTTCACAGAAGTCCAGTGTTCTTCACCTGGATTTGACTGATATCTGCTTGTGACACTCACAGCATGGGCTATATCAGGTCGTGTACATAGCATGGCATACATGAGGCTCCCTATTGCAGAAGCATAAGGGATCTTGCTCATGCGTTCTATTTCCTCAGGTGTGCTGGGGCACATCTTCTTGGAAAGATGAATACCATGTCTGAAGGGTATTAATCCCCTCTTAGAGTTTTCCATACTAAACCTCTTTAGTACTTCCTCTATGTACATCTTCTGTGAAAGTCCTAGCATCCTATTCGGTCTATCCCTATAGACCTTAATTCCTAGAATAAAGGATGCTTCACCTAGGTCTTTCATGGAGAATTCCTTGGACAACCACATCTTGACTGATGTCAACATGGGAATATCATTCCCAATAAGGAGGATGTCATCCACGTACAATACGAGGAAGACAACAGCGCTCCCACTGACCCTTTTTGAAAACACATGGTTCCTCTTCATTTTTGATGAAACCAAACTTTTTGATCACATCATTGAAACGAGTGTTCCAGCTCCGAGATGCTTGCTTAAGTCCATATATGGACCTTTGCAGCTTGCAAACCTTGTGATCAGTATCACTGGATGTGAAACCTAGCGGCTGTTCCATATAGATATCTTCCTCAAGATATCCATTTAGGAATGCCGTTTTCACGTCCATTTGCCATATTTCATAATCGAAATAGGCTGCAACAGGCAAGCAATGTGCGGATGGATTTTAGCATAGCTACTGGGGAAAAGGTATCCTGATAGTCAATGCCTTCGCGTTGACTATAACCTTTTGCCACCAGTCTAGCCTTGAATGTCTCCACATTCCCATCTGCACCAATCTTTCTCTTGAAGATCCATTTACACCCAATAGGTACTATACCTTCTGGTGGATCTACCAAGGTCCAGACTTGGTTTGAGTGCATCGAGTCAATTTCTGACTGCATTGCCTCTAAGCCATTTCTCGGAGTCGATATCTGATATCGCCTCGTTGTAGGTTTTGGGATCATCACCATGAGCACCATTACCTATGAGGAACATTTCCTCTACTCCTCTGAAATAATACCTAAGTATCTTTCAGGGGGACGGGAAAACTCTTTCCGATCTACGAGGTGGAGGAGGTAGTGTTCTTATTGGCTCAACCTGATTTGGTTCCACTTGGTCCTTAGCTCGTTCTACTTGTGAGACTTTCTCATCAAGCTTAATCTGCTTTCCAATGCCGCTATCTTGAATAAACTATTTTTCAAGAAAGATATGGCATGTCGACTCACAATCACATTGTGGTCTTCTGGAATGTAGAAATAGTATCCTAATGACTCTTTAGGATATCCTATGAATCGAGCTCTAAAGGACCTAAACTTCTAACTTGTCCGCTTGTTGTCTTTTGACATGAGCCGGACAACCCCAAATTCTGAGATGACTCAGACTTGGTTTCTTACCGTGCCATATCTCATACGGTGTGGTAGGAACGGTTTTAGAGGGAACCCTATTCAGTAGATAAATTGAAGTTAACAATGAATGTCCCCAAAGAAAATCAGGGAGGTCTGTGAAGCTCATCATGGATCGAACCATATCCAATAGAGTCCGATTTCTCCATTCTGAAACCCCGTTGAGTTGAGGTGTTCCTGGTGGAGTCCATTGAGAGACTATGCCATTTTTCCTTAAGATAGTCTAGGAATTCCCGGCTAAGGTATTCACCTCCTCGATCTGATCGAAGAACCTTAATGGGTTTTCCAGTTTGTTTTTCTACTTCATGTCTGAATTCTTTGAACTTTTCAAAAGCTTCAGACTTGTGTCTCATAAGATACACATACCCATACCTAGACAGATCATCGGTAAAGGTAATGAAGTAGACAAAATTGCCTCTAGCCGGCACATCAAATGGGCCGCACACATCAGTATGTACTAGGGCAAGGAGATCTGTGGCCCTCTCCCCATGTCCAACAAAAGGGAGTTTAGTCATTTTGCCTTGAAGACAAGATTCACAAGTTGGATATGACTCAAAAGTCAATGGACTCAATAGCCCATTTTTCTCCAATTTGTTGATCCTATCTTCTGCTATATGACCTAATCTCAGGTGCCATAGATATCTGTCGTTTGGACTATCCCTAGGTCGTTTGGCATTCACGTTTTGCTCGATAGTTAAAAACAGGTACATCAATATGTAGCTGATAAAGACCATTAATAAGGAAACCATTTGCAATTTTATTTCTTTCATAAAGAATGTTACAATGGTCCTTAAAGAAGGTGATCACATAACCTTCTTGTGCTAAGCATGAAACAGAAATCAAATTCCTGCTAGCTGCAGGCACATAATAACAGTCTTTCAAAACTAAGTCTAAACCAGATGGTAATCGAAGAGGGTATGTTCCCACGGCTACTGCAGCAACTCTTGCTCCATTACCGATGCGTAGGATCATGTCTCCATCCCTCAGCCTCCTGCTATCCTCAAGACCCTGCATAGAAGTGCACAGATGAGCACTAGAACCAGAGTCAAGCACCCAACTGGATGCAGAAGAAACCGTAAGGTTAGACTCAATAACGAGCATACCTCCAGAAGGACCTTCCTTCTTGTTCTTCAGGGTGGCCAGGTAAGTAGGGCAGTTCCGCTTCCAATGGCCGTCGCTGTTGCAATGGAAACACTTTCCTTTGCCATCGGCCTTCTTCTTCGGTTCTCTGCCTTCTTCTTCTTTGATCCTTCCACCTTTTGCTTTTTCACAGACTTCTTTTTCTTTCCATAAGACTTTCTTTTGGAAGAAGTCCGTTCCATAGCAAGAACTGAGCCTTTAGAACCTTTCATAGAAAGCTCAGCGGTAACCAGCATATTCATTAACTTCGGCCAAGGAATTTTGAAGTTTATGCATGTGGTAATTCATGATGAATTGCCCATATGCATCAGTCAAGGATTGCAGAATAATATCGTTCTGCAGGTCCAAGTCCAACTTCACACCGAGCTTCTCAAGCTCTTCCATGTCCTTGATCATTGTCAGACAGTGATCTTGGACTGACTGCCCATCACGCATCTTAGCCTTAAAAAGTCATTTCGTGACTTGATATTTGGCTGCGCGACTCTGTTCACCAAACATCTCCTGCAGGTGAGCCAACATTTGGCGAGCAGTCCCGATATCTTCATGTTGGCGCTGGAGCTCATCAGACATCGAGCCCAACATGTAATATCTGGCCTTATTATCTTCGTCAATCCATTTTTTCCAGAGACGCTCTCTGTTCAGTGGATGGACGGGCTGGTAAGGTGGGAGGGTCCTGGTCCAAAACATGGGTTAACTTCTCTGAACCCAAAATAATTTTGTAGTTCCTGAGCCAATCTTTATAATTGGGTCCAGTCAGTCTATGTGTGTCCAGGATACGTGCCAATGGGTTGGACGCAGACATTTTCCTGTAGAGAGTCAAAGATTCTAGTTAGATACTGTAATTTTGACTTGACCAATTTGTTTAGGGAAATTTTATTTTTAAACAAATTAGCTCCCACTATTTTCTCGGATCCCTACACTCCCTCTGTAGAGATGCGAAAAATCTCCATGATTAATGATTTCTAGTGGGTGGTGCGGTCTCACCAACTGACTCATCACCTCACCTAACAGTTATTGGTGATGGGTTAGCCAATGAGTGAACAACTCTTGTTCAATGATTCTCTAATCATGGTGCACCCAAACTTGGTCTCTAATTCATGAATCTCACCGTATCCGGAATATTGATCCACTCCTTAGTTAAGTCAGACCCACCATTTGCATAGACTGGGTTCCTAATTGAGTCTCTCACCGTATCCGGAAATATTGAGCCCAACTCATCCTCCAGCCCATAGCATCCAATGCCTAATAGACATGGTTGCATCTTCCCGGTGCAACTGAGCCACTGTATCCAGCCGAGAACAATCAACCCCGGGAAGGGCCCGCACATCTACAATGGTGGAAGACCTCAGACTTAATCTTTTCTTAGGGAGAATTGATTCAGGTCTCATTAAACTAGACTTGGCTTAGTCATAACAATTATGACTAACCTAGTGGCATGGGTTAGCTCGGATTATTGACCACCTCAGATCAGAACTGTGTCAACAGATATGGCCAGGTAAGTGAGACCGGTGGAAGGAATATGCCATTAACTCGTACAAGAATGCGCATTCAGGTCGAGTAGCTTCCAATTAAAAACCAGTCGGTCGTATGTGCCAAACTTACCTTAGACACCAAATTGTTGAGTCAGAACCAATTGGGTTAGCCTACAATCCAGACTCTAACCTCTGAGCCTAATTAGGTCTTGCTTGATCGTGACTCGATCTTGACCCAGACTTAATCCTATTAGGCTGGTCAATTTAAGCATTGTTGATCCCATCTAACCAACTCTTGATTCGGTTTGATCAACCGCTTAGACCTAATTGAGCTACCCAAGCCCGAACCCAGTATTATGAATATGTCTTAGATCTGAAATTCTCAATTTTAGACCTAATTAATATTCCATAAACTTAATTCTTAATTAAGTAGGGTTCATAAACAAAATATGCACAATAAATCCTAGGGTTTCAGGATCTAGGGTTTTGCAGAAAGTAAGTTTTGGGTTTCTGATTAAGGACGAACACGCAGCACCCCTACACATCATAAGAACACCCCATCGAATGGGAAGAGAGGGCCTTTAAACCCTTCTTCATTCTTATGACCGGACGGCCAAGAGGAACGCCTTAATCAGGAACATGTAAATACTACAAAACAGTTATTAGATCTATATCATATATCTCATATACAAATTAGATCTAATCATGGCATATTTTGCATACATCTCATGTATCAAAATCATGCATATTTTCAGATCTAAATTATCTCATAATAATCTAAAAAATTAGATTTAAATTGATCTAATCAAAATAAATTCTAATCTAGACAATTATGTAGAACTATTCTACAACTAGTCTAGACATGCATCAATCATATCTCATATGATATTTAAAATTAAATAATTTTTATTTGCTATTTTTTAGATGTTATTATAACACTTATAATATCAAAAAATAGTAAATAAAAGATCTAAAATATGATTTAATCAGATTAAATCAAAAACATGCAAGACTATTCTATAGAACTATTCTATTTTAGAACTAGTCATGCATATCTTCTAATCTTAGATCCAAATCATTTAATTTTAATTTTTTCTGATTTCAGATCTGATCACATCTCATGTGACATCTGAAAATCACTTATTTTCTAATTAAAATAAATTTAAAATCAGATCTAAACAATTTTAGAACCATGGCTCTGATACCAGTTGAAGGGAAAATCCTGATTTCCCGGTCCAGGTTCGTTCAGATCTGATCAGATCAAGAGATATATTTCAAAAATTTTTCTCTTGATCTAATCAGATCTTGATATGTTTTAGATCTGAATTCTTATTATTTTAATAAATAAAATAAAATAAGATAAATTAAATCAAATTTAATTTACCTGATTTGGGTAATCCTATTACCCTGTTGATGATCCTGATTGCAGCGGAAGGTTCTGGATCTAGCCACGCAAGCGCCTGGCCTCTACCGGTATCCACTCAGGGTTGGATCTGGAGATCCTCTTCTTCTCTATCACACCTCCAAAAATTAGATCTGGATCTGATCTGGAGGATCTTCAAAACTCTTTTGAAGATCAGCAGTCGTCCTTTTGCAGCAGCGCAGCCTTCTTGCTTTTGATCGCCTTTCTTTGATCTGAATCGCACCAACCTAAGTCCAAAACTCTTTTGGACGTGGAGAGCAAGGGGAGAAGAGAGTTTGGCATGGAGAAGGAGGGGAGAGGCAGCCTTGGGGCGTGGGAAATCTCTAATTGAATTCACTTAGAATTGAGTTGGGCGCAGGGTCTTATTTATAGACTCTGTGATCCAACTCCTCTTCCTTCTCCAACCAATCACAACCCTTTGTGAAATCAGATCTAAATCTGATTGGTGGAAAATAGAGTCCCCTGGATTCCTCCTTAGAGGGTGCCTAAGACCAGTCAAAGTTGGATTCTTAGTAAGAACTCTAATTGGAATCCAAAAGGGAGATGGAGTCCTTGTCCAACAAGGACTCCTAGGCGCCTCCAACTTGGGCACACGCCACCCTTGGCGTGCGCCCTTCTCCTTGCCAGGTTCTGGCAGGGGGACAGGCCCCCACCAGCTCTCCAATAGGTGCATGACATGTGGTCAAAAGTCAAAGTGTCAATGGTCAACGTTTGACCAGTCAAAGGTAGACTTTTGACCAAAGTCAAAGAACAAGAAATGGCAGGTGACCAAAAATGGCAGGTAATGTCTTACAAAATAAGACAACCTTTTCTGACTTGGACAACCTCCAGTCAGACCATATGAAGGCCTCTGATTGAGCACAAACTCCTTTGGCTCAGTCAGGACAACTTATTTATGATAGTAAAAGAAGAACGTTAGGTTCAATCGAGTGCTAGCACGATTTCCTTGAACCTAATTGAATCTCATTCAGATCAATTGAACTAGATCAGTTCAATTGATGATCACCAGATTCAAACCCTTGTTTGTGTGACCCAGTTAGGTTCAGTTCTGTATGGTAATGGGATATGTCATGATCTCTATCATCGACATCATCGAAACTCCTTTCGATGGATCAGAACTCTTCTGATTCGAACAGCTAGAATGATCGATCATCTAAATCATTCTAATTGCTCCCAAAATCCACCAGTGACACCTAGCAGTATATGGTGGCAACCCATCAGAGCTGAATGCGAACCTCTTGGTGCAGCTACCTGTGTGATTCAAGTTCTTCTATCTTGAGCCCCGATCAGATTAGGGTTAAGGTGAACTCGTCAAACCCTAGTCTCTGTCATATGATGTAATCATTCGATTCGAGTCCAATGTGAAAATCTAAATAGAAACTCTTTCTATTATTTCACTCTGCCATGGCCATGGGCTTCTGGACTTGATTCTCATGATCATCATAGGGCTGCTCCTCTACCACCGAGGTAGATAGATTCCATCTTGATGCAATCCAGTTCCTACAATGAACATGTCTATAGCCAACATACACCTCAGGGTTCCATATGGCTAGGAGACCGAGTAATGGTGTAGTCAAACTATAACACCCTCAAGGTGAACTGCCGATGCATCTCAGGTCAAAGAACCAGACACACTACTGCAGCATCGAGTCAGTCATTGACGAGAAGGTAGACTCCCTAATGACTACTCGAGGTGGTCACGCTCAGTGCCCTCGTTCTCTAACGAGTACCTGTACTCTCGCTCCGGTGTCTCCACACCGTAGACTCAAGACTCATCTACTAAAGAGAAGCGATCGTACACCAACCTTCCAGATCAATCACCATCCTCGTGATGATCCTATGGTCGGGAGCTGTTTATGAGTTAATAATGATTATTCATGTCTTAAATTTTCAACTCTTGAAAATATGAATTATCATTACCATTAACTCAAAGGATGTATCACAGACACTAAATACACATGTGTGATAGAAAATTACCCATTTCATTAATTATAGTCAAAATTACAATTTTGCCCCTAGAAGTGTATTACAAGTGTCAGCCAATTCTGGCTTCTAGGGCACATATATCTAACAAGGATTACCCACTTCAAGGTAAATTAAATTTGATTTAATTTATCTAATTTTATTTTAACTATTAAAATAATAAAAATTATATCTAAAATATCCCAGATCTAATCTAGATCAAAGAAAAAAAATTTTGAAATATATCTCTTGATCTGATCAGATCTGAACAAACCTGGTCCGGATAATCAGGATTTCCCTTCACACACCCCCCACACCCACTTTTCATTATTTTATGCATGAGATCTCCTCTTCCTGATGTTCATGCATGCCCCTCTCTCCCTCCTTTTCTCATAAGACAATTTGTTGGAAGACCAAGTCAAAAGGGGAGTTAGTTTTGCTTTAGGATTCTGTGAGATAGAATCCTTGTTGACCAAAACTTCTCTCCCTTGTATGCCACCCTCTCTCCTATTTTTTCTCCACTATTTCCACGGTGAGAAAGGAGAATTTTATGCATTCTTCCTTGCTGGTTTCATGAAAATATTAGAGGAGGGGCACCCAAGAGTTGGGCGCCCCAACCACTTGCCAAATCTAGTCCTGCTTTGTCTAGTTTTTGACCTTGAAAAGGACTCTTCTTTTTCTATAAATTTTGAATAAATTTTGGCCTAATTTTTTCATAGAATATAAGGCCTTTGGAGAGATTTGAGGTATGCAAAAATTTGGAGAAGAGGGTCCTTGGGCATGGGGGTTCCATAGGCACCAAACTAGGTGTCTACGTGAGAGAAAAGAGAAGAAGAAGAGGGTTTTCTTCTAGGGCTATTTTATTCTTCATCTCTCCTCTTTCTTTTGAGATTTTTCTAAGAGATTATTAGATTAGAAAACTCTTCTCTTCCTTCTTATATTTTAGAGAGCCGAAGTTTTGAATAAGGGAGCATCGGATCGATCGTCGAAGAACGATCAGCACGGTACTAGCATGCTATGCTGATTTCCTGCATCAGACTTCGGATCAAGGTTCGTAGGCTTGTGTGGACGATTCCTAGAGGCTAGATGCATGTGCGACTCATGAATTCATCCTCAAGCTTAAATTAGCAAGTTAGAATGTCTAACTTGCATAGATAATGGATCTGATCTATTGAGTTCATATCTATATTAGACGTAGTGTAGATCTAGGTTGATGTGATCAACCTTTCCTTCTTCTTTATGTTTTTAATTTTTTATTTAATATCATACCTTGATCATATAATATATCTAAGATCTAGATATTTATATATTTATTTAAATAAATATTTAATTTATTTAAGTCTTTCACTACTCGATCCTGAAAAAGTTTCAAGATCTACCCGTGAAACCCTAGATCTGGTTTCTTCAATTGGTATCAGAGCTTAGGTTCTTATTACATGATTCTTGAGTATGTTTAGATTATTTCTTAGATTATATTTGATTTATAATTTAATTATTAAATCTAAAATTAAAAATTTAGATCTCACGAACTACCATAAGGTTGTCCTACTGTAAGGTTTATCCCTTACAGTGAAAAGGTTGTCCTAGTTCGTGATGATCTGCTTCTAATCAAAAATTTATTAAATTTAATCTAATTTTATTTATAATTTAATAGATTTAAAATAATTTTAGATCTAAAAATAAAGTTTTTAGATTGCACGGACTGCTATAAGGTTGTCCTGTTGTAAGGTTTATCTCTTATAGTGGAATGGTTGCCCTAGTACGTGCTGATCTAAAATTTTGATCATAAAATTTTAGATTAGATTTAAGAGATTTTATGATCTAATTAAAAATATTTTAATCTAATTTTAATCATCATAAATGTGTTAGATTTAATCTTGGAGGATTTATGATTGATTATTATTGAAACTATTTCAATTACATGAACCTATTTAGATTAGATCTAAAGTAGTTTCACGTTTATTTTACTTGCATATTGATTATAAATCAAACATGCAACTTGATTGATAGAACCATATTATAAAAATATTTTGTAAATATAAAAATCATTTTCAAAAAGCCAAACATCAACCCTTAGTCCAAAACTTAATTAAGAATTAAGAAGTTGTTTGATTAGGTTCTAGAATTGCAAATTAAAGATCCTATGACATGAATCATAACACATTGGGTTAATGGGTTAGTGGGGATTAGGTCTATTAATTGGTTTAGACTTAAGGTTAGATTAAAGAATGAGCATAATTAGAGAATTGACTAAATCTAATCAATTGTTGTGTTAGATTAGGTCAAGGATTCTCTAGATCAATTATAATAGTTGTAGTTGATCAAGTCCATGTCTTTAACTAGAACCAAATGGACTTGATTCTTGGCTAAGTGGTCTAGCTTAAACTACTAGATTGATCTAATCAAGACTAATTAAACCAATTGGTGTCTAAGGTAAGTTTGGCACATACGATCGGTGGTTTTTAATTGGCAGCCTGCTTACCTGGACATTTTTTATGGTGTCTAAGGCAAGCTTTGGCAGACCCTCCCATCGATCTCACTTAGCTGACCTTCTTGGTGAGATTAAGTTTTGATCTGATCACTTGACAATTTGAGTTGACCCATATTAGCTAGGTAAATTAGTGTGACTGATTTAGGTGCTCCTAGATCAGCCTATTAATGGTCTTCCTTAAGCTGACTTGGTGAATCTAGTGCGAGGACCATGACAAGCTGGTTAATCTGACCTTTTCTCTAAATCAAATTAATTAAATTCTCTAAAATTATTAGATCCTTAAAATAAAATAGTTATGGTGATAACTAGATCATAGCCTTCGATTAAGTGGATTATAATGGGTCCATTAGTTGGATAATCATTGGAGGCCCATAGGCCTGGTGCTTATCTGCTAATGGAATTATCATTTATAATATGATTTCATGGCTGCATCTCTCTAAATGGTGGTTAGACCGATCAATCATAGTTTGGCTTAATCATTCATTAGTTAGATGGACCAAGTATGATCATGTTAATGGTTGGACCTAATCGAAACTTTCAGTGGAGGCCCTAGCCTACTGAAAAGATAACTGGGGCAAAATTAAATTACTAAAAATTATTTGGAGAAATAATTGGTTATGAACCTGTCCTTAGATATATATAGATTGACCAAACATAGTTGGGCTTGTGTGCAATCTATGTGGATTCTAATACCCACTAAGGAATTAGGATAATTTCTCGAATTGGAGGTAGAGGCTATCAATTCAAATAAAATAGTGGGAGAAATATTTTGATTAAAGATCAAATCTTTAGATTTAATGAATCAATTACTAATTAGATTTTTGGTTCTCTTTTATGTAGTTAAATCCTAACCATAGTTTTTCCATTCACTATTAGACAGTGATTAACTTATGGGACCCAACTTCGATAATAAGTATCGAAAGTTGAATGTTGTTCAACAACACAAAGTGGTTCATGCTGGGGCCTTTATGCCCAATTTAAATATAAGGTTGAAGAATAACCTAGATCAGGTAGAGTGCTTTCATTGTAAGAAGCAGGAGTATTGGAAGAGGAATTGTCCTCAGTATCGTGATTCCCATGACCCCAACAGGCTGAATAAGAGAGATGAGCAAGTAGTTACTGATCAAGGATGTTATATGATAACACCTTATAATTTCTCTATTTGTGATACTTCTACTTGGATATTGGATACCAAAAGTCCAGTCCATATTTGCAATACATTGCAATGACTTCAAATTAGTAAAAGATTTGAGAATAATGAACGATTTCTGAATGTTGGAGATGGATGGTCTGTTCCAATTCTAGCTATGGGAATAGTTCAACTTATTCTCAATAATAATATCATTTCTTTAAATGAATGTCATTACTGTCCTTCCTTTTTGATCAATATAATCTTTTTTAGCCTTTTAACCAAGGATGGTTATCATTTATCTATAAAGGGAGATTATTGTGATATCATTATGAATGATGTTACAATAATGCAAGGACAACAAAAAAATGGTATTTATATTTTATCACAGCCTGTGAGTGTAAGATATATTTTTAGAAAATATCCTAGATTAGATAATATCTCTGATATCTACCTATGGCACTATAGGCTTGGTCACATTAACAAGAACAAGATAAATAGGTTGACCCAAGAGGGAATCCTCGAAGTCAATGATTGTGAATCATTTTCGACTTGTGAGTCTTGTCTTCTTGGAAAAATAACCAAGTCATTTTTTACTAGAAAGAGTGAAAGAGCTACTAAGCTCTTAGGTCAAGTACATACTGATGTATGTGGACCAATGAGCATAGGTACTAGAGGTAGATATTTCTACTTCATAACTTTCATAGATGATCTATCCAGGTACGGATATGTTTATCTGATAAAACATAAGTCAGATTCATTTGAAATATTCAAAAGATTCTGAAGTGAAGTAGAAAAATAAACTAGAAAAAATATTAAAACTCTTCGATCGGATCAAGGAGGTGATTATCTATCCAATAAATTCTTGACATATCTAGTAGAGAATGGAATTCTCTCACAGTGGACTCCTCCAGGGACACCACAGCATAATGGTGTATCGGAAAGGAGAAATCGAATCTTGTTGGATATGGTTCGATCCATGATGGATTTTGCTAGTCTGCCTATTTTATTTTGGGATTATGCTCTTGAGATTGCATGTTATATATTGAACAATGTACCAAGTAAATCTATCGCAAAGACTCCATATGAGATATGGACTGGGCGTAGGCCTACACTCTCACACCTGTGTATTTGGGATTGTCCAACCTATGTCAAACATTTGCATAAAGATAAGCTTGGATCCCGGTCTGATAAGTGTGTGTTCATAGGGTATCCCAAACAAAGTAAGGGTTACTATTTCTATCATGCTGAAGAGCAAAAGGTGTTCGTCAGCCTTAAGATAATCCTTTTGGAAAAGGAGTTACTTGGTGAAAGAACCATTGCCTCCAAGGTTGAACTTGAGGAAGTTCAATAGGTAGAAAAATCAATACCTATAGCTGAACCAGAATCGGATTTGATTAGATCAAATCCGCAGCCTAGTGTACCTATACCATTAAGGCGATCCGATAGAGTACCGCATCAGTCGAATAGATACTATGGTTTCTTGGTCCGAGATGGTGATCCCAACAAAATCAATGAGAACATTAAGGATCTGATCACTTACATGGATGCTATGCAGAGACCTAATTTTGAGAGATGGCTTGAGGCAATGAAATCCAAAATAAAGTCCATGAAGGTCAACGATGTGTGGACATTGGTTGACCCATCTGAAGGAGTTAAATCCATTGGAAGTAAATGGGTCTTCAAAACAAAAAGGGATGCAGACGAAAAGATGAAGATTTATAAAGCCCATCTGGTTGCCAAGGGATATCGTCAACATCATGGTATTGACTATGATGAGACATTCTCTCCAGTCGCAATGCTCAAATCCATTCAGATAATGCTTGCGATAGCTACCCATCTAGACTATGAGATCTGGCAGATGGATATAAAAATAGCTTTCCTAAATGAAGAGCTGACTAAAGAGGTGTATACGATACAACCTGAGGGATTCACATCCATAGATAAGTCCCAGGTGTGCAGGCTCAAAGATCCATTTATGGATTGAACCAGGCATCTCGGAGTTGGAACATGCATTTTGATAAGATGATCAAAATATATGGCTTCGTTAAGAATAGAGAAGAGCCCTGCATTTACAATTGGGCAAATGGTCCAGTAATAGTATTCCTTGTCTTGTACATGGATGATATTCTCTTAATCGGAAATGACATCCCCACACTCCAGGGAATAAAAGTCTGATTATCATCATAGTTCTCCATGAAGGACTTAGGAGAAGCATCCTACATCCTAGGGATGATGATCTATAGAGATAGATCTAAGAGGATGCTTGGGATATCCCAGTCCACGTACATAGGTACTTTGCTGAAGAGGTTCAGCATGGAGAATTCTAAAAAAGGCTATCTTCCGATAAACCATGGAATTTGTCTCTCTAAGAAGGATTGTCTGACAACTCCTGAAGGGAGAGAGCGTATGAGTTGAGTTCCATATCCTTTGGCAGTGGGATCTATCATGTACGCCATGACATGTACAAGACCATATGTGGCATACTCATTAGGAGTAGTGAGTATATACCAATCTGATCTTGGAGAAAACCACTGAAAAGTGGTTAAAGCCATACTTAAGTATTTGAGAAATACTAAGGACCAATGGTTGGTTTATGGCGAGTCAAATCTAAAACTTATGAAGTTTACAGACTCCAACTTTTAATCTGACCATGATGACAGTAGAAGCGTGTTAGGATATATCTTTATTCTGAATGGTGGAGCCATCTGCTCGAAGAGTGGTGCGGACACTAGAGCCACCAGAAGTCGGCTACATAATTTAGAGCAATTTGGATTGAAGAAGCCATAGCAGAATAACTCTACTTTAATTATTTTGTTCTAGTTCTTTTGATTTAATCAATTAGTTCTTTTGATGCATTTAGTTTTTGGTCTATAGGACCATGCTTGGGTTTATTTTGGATTGAGCCTTATTTGGAAAGAGACCATCATAAAGAAGCAAGCTTGGTCCACATCATCTTTGGAGCCACCACCCTCCACATGCCCAAGGAGGAAATACACATGCCAGCATGTGCCATGCCCAAGGATCCTCATGCCAAGTTGTGCTAGGCATCAAGCACCCACATGGAGTTTCTTTTCTTCCCTAAGATTCCTTAAGAGTTCTTGATGTCTTACTTATTTTGTTAAAAGGCTGATCTCTTTCCTATGATTCCACAAAAGATAGATATGATATATTATTATATTTGGAAACCATACATAATGTTTTACTTTTTTGTTGGGAGGGTTGATTTTTTTCTTGTAAAGGAAATAGGATTCCTAAAGAAATAGGACCCTTAAGGTCCTATATAAATCCATGTATCTTTTATGAATGAGATAATGAATGAATGAATCACTTTACAATTTTCATAAATACTTGTGTTGGTCACTCCGAGAGGGAGAGGATGTGAGATCTAAAATCGCTCCACGAGGGGAGGGTGTGAGGCCCACCTTTTTCTATCTCTTTAACCTTTATTTTCTTGATATTCAGCGTTCCTACGACCCCAATTTGTCTTCATCATCTACCTACATAAGCCTATTTCACCAAAAGAAAATCTATCTCCTCCAAAATTTTTATCTATCATATAGAGAGAGAAAGAGTGATCTATTATTCTATAGATCAAACATTGACAAGGACCTTCATTCCTTCTCAACTGATCTTTGATTTTTACTTATTTTTTTCAGATCCGATGTTGGTAAAGACCCAGTTTGTTATCGATAGATCTACTTATTAAATGATTAAGAGCCCTAATCAGGGTAGTTTCTTAACTACCATGATCCAAATTCTTCTTATCTTTTTTTTGAATTTTCTTATGGGCTTAATTTCTTGCTATCCTTTATTTTATTTATATATGTTTTTTATAATTATTCATGAGCATTTTTAATTTCTACTATCTATCTATTTACTTTATTATTGCTAATTATTTATTAATCTCTAAAATGGCATTCATTAGCATCATTTAGATTGATCGTGCTTTGGTCCCATGTCAATCAGTCATGCCTCTTGAGTAGAGTATAGGTAACTATACTATCTATCCTTGAAATAATGCACCACGGTCAGACATGATTTATTATTGACGAATGAAAGAAAGCTTGGTCTTTTTTCTTTTTTTCTTTTTTAGGCTATCTAGCATCAATTTGGTATTAGAGGCAGGTTGGTTAGGGCTTTAGTTTAAATTCTATAATTTATAATTCTTGCAAGCTAAATTTTCATAATTTAAATTTTATAATTTACTTTTTAGTATTTTTCTTTTTTTTTACTGCATCTTATTCCTGCATCCTAGACTTGCATGACCACTAGATCAGGTACCCAGTACCAATGTTCTGCTTTCCCACCTAGTACCAACATGGATCCTAATACAACAGCCATCATTAATGCCCTGACTGAGAAGTTTGATGACATGAAAGATTTTATGAAAATCATGAGTGAAAGAATAACAGTACTAGAAGAAGCTAGGCAAAGATAATCTGAACCTAAGTTTTCCCAACTATCTATAGGACAGAGAAGAAGGAACCTCAGCCTAGATGACCTATAGCAGCACACCCCCATCATAACCAGTTCGATCAGGATGAGCATGTCCTTAGGAATGTGAAGATCGAAGCCCCAAGTTTTGATGGTTGTCTATATCTGAGAGAGTACCAAGATTGGCAATTGGGCATGGACCACTATTTTGGATGGTACGAAATGTCTGAAGCAAGGAGAGTTAGGTTTGCTAGGATGAAGTTACTTAGGCAAGCCCGACATTATTGGAAAAGTATTGAACATCTTCTCAACCAGAGAAGACAAGATCCAATAGAAACCTCGGATGAAATGAAGAAAAAATTCAGAGAAAAATATCACCCCACCTCCTACCAATAAAGAATTTTAGATCAGTGGCAGAGACTTACTCAAGAAAATAGATCAGTCATAGAGTACATCACGAGATTTGTTGAGCACCTCATGAGATGTGGAGTAACTGAAGATAGGATTGTTATCTTGTCTAGATTTAGAGCTAGATTACGAGAAGATATCCAGTGTGAGCTCTTTTTGCAGGAAATAAATATGTTAGAACAAGCTTATCAACTTGCCCTAGACTTTGAGAGATTTTCTAGGTATTTGACCATCCATCATTTTGAAGCTAACCGAGTAACCCCTTCTAGATCGAGACCTAATACTACCCAGACTCCTAGTAATAGACCTCCACCTACAAATCCTATTATGAGAAAAGAAGGTAAAGGAAAAAGAGTTGTAGGAGAGTTATCTATGAGAAGTAGTTCTCGATCTTGCTACTTCAAGTGCCATGGTTACGATCATTTTGATACACAATGTCCCAATCGATCATTATTTGTAGAAGAATTAGAAGAGAAAACTCTAAAAAATACTGAGAAGGAAGTTTATGAAGCTGATCCAGACTTAGCCGAGCAGTTTGAGAGTACTGAGGAAACCTAAGTTTTGTTGCACTGGAGTCAGACCATAGACTTGGAGTCATTAGGTATGTTCTAGCATAGATTAAGGAGAGTAAAGACTGGCGTAGGACCTCTATTTTTCATACCTTCATAAAATTTAGTAATAAAATATGTAAGGTGATCACTGATAGCGGTGTTAGATATATGTGCCCTAGAAGCCAAAATTGGCTGACACTTGTAATACACTTCTAGGGGCAAAATTATAATTTTGACTAATATCAATAAAATGGGTTATTTTCTATCACATATGTGTATTTAGTGTTTGTGATACATCCTATGAGTTAATGGTAATGATAATTCATATTTTCAAGAGTTGAAAATTTAAGACATGAATAATCATTGTTAACTCATAAAATGCTCCCGACCATAGGATCATCATGAGGATGGTGATTGATCCGGAAGGTTGGTGTACAATCGCTTCTCTTTAGTAGATGAGTCTTGAGTCTACGGTGTGGAGACACCAGAGCGAGAGTACAGGTACTCGTTAGAGAATGAGGGCACTGAGCGTGACCACCTCGAGTAGTCATTACGGAGTCTACCTTCTCGTCAATGACTGACTCGATGCTGCAGTAGTGTGTCTGGTTCTTTGACCTGAGGTGCATCGACAGTTCACCTTGAGGGTGTTATAGTTTGACTACACCATTACTCGGTCTCCTAGCCATATGGAACCCTGAGGTGTATGTTGGCTATAGCATGTTCATTGTAGGAACTGGATGGCATCAAGATGGAATCTATCTACCTCGGTGGTAGAGGAGCAGCCCTATGATGATCATGAGAATCAAGTCCAGAAGTCCATGGCCATGGCAGAGTGAAATAATAGAAAGAGTTTCTATTTAGATTTTCACATCGGACTCGAATCGAATGATTACATCATATGACAGAAACTAGGGTTTGACGAGTTCACCTTAACCCTAATCTGATCGGGGCTCAAGATAGAAGAACTTAATCACACAGGTAGCTGCACCAAGAGGTTCACATTCAGCTCTGATGGGTTGCCACCATATACTGCTAGGTGTCACTGGTGGATTTTGGGAGCAATTAGAATGATTTAGATGATCGATCATTCTAGCTGTTCGAATCAGAAGAGTTCTGATCCATCGAAAGGAGTTTCGATGATGTCGATGATAGAGATCATGACATATCCCATTACCATACAGAACTGAACCTAACTGGGTCACACAAACAAGGGTTTGAATCTGGTGATCATCAATTGAACTGATCTAGTTCAATTGATCTGAATGAGATTCAATTAGGTTCAAGAAAATCGTGCTAGCACTCGATTGAACCTAACGTTCTTCTTTTACTATCATAAATAAGTTGTCCTGACTGAGCCAAAGGAGTTTGTGCTCAATCAGAGGCCTTCATATGGTCTGACTGGAGGTTGTCCAAGTCAGAAAAGGTTGTCTTATTTTGTAAGACATTACCTGCCATTTTTGGTCACCTGCCATTTCTTGTTCTTTGACTTTGGTCAAAAGTCTACCTTTGACTGGTCAAATGTTGACCATTGACACTTTGACTTTTGACCACATGTCATGCACCTATTGGAGAGCTGGTGGGGGCCTGTCCCCCTACCAGAACCTGGCAAGGAAGGAGGGCACGCCACCCTTGGCGTGTGCCCAAGTTGGAGGCGCCTAGGAGTCCCTGTTGGACAGGGACTCCATCTCCTTTTTGGATTCCAATTAGAGTTCTCCTAAGAACCAACTTTGACTGGTCTTAGGCACCCTCTAAGGAGGAATCCAGGGGACTCTATTCCCACCAATCAGATTTAGATCTGATTTCACAAAGAGTTGTGATTGGTTGGGAAGAAGAGAAGTTGGATCACAGACAGTCTATAAATAAGACCCTGCGCCCAACTCAGATTATGATTGGAAGTGATTGAAAGGAATCACAATTCCCATGCCCCAAGGCTGCCTCTCCCCTCTTCCTCCATGCCAAACCACCTTCTCCCCTTCCTCTCCACATCCAAAAGGAGTTTTGGACTTTTGGTTGGTGCGATCCAGATCAAAGAAAGGCGACTGAAAGCTAGAAGGCTGCGCTGCTGCAAAGGACGACTGCTGATCTTCAAAAGAAGTTTTGAAGATCCTCCAGATCAGATCCAGATCTAATTTTTGGAGATGTGATAGAGAAGAAGAGGATCTCCAGATCCAGCCAAGTGGATACCGATAGAGGCCAGGCACTTGCGTGGCTAGATCCAGAACCTTCCGCTGCATACAGGATCATCAACGGGTAATAGGATTACCCATATCAAGGTAAATTAAATTTGATTTAATTTATCTAGATTTTATTTTAATTATTAAAATAATAAGAATTAGATCTAAAACATCCTAGATCTGATCTAGATCAAAGAAAAAAAATTTTGAAATATATCTCTTGATCTGATCAGATCTGAACGAACCTGGTCCGGAAAATCAGGATTTTCCTTCAACTGGTATCAGAGCCAAGGTTCTAAAAGTATTTAGATCTAATTTTAAATTTATTTTAATTAGAAAAATAAGTAATTTTAGATGTCACATGAGATGTGATCAGATCTAAAATTAGAAAAAATTAAAATTAAATGATTTGGATCTAAGATTAGAAAATATGCATGACTAGTTCTAAAATAGAATAGTTCTATAGAATAGTCTTGCATGTTTTTAATTTAATTTGATTAAATCATATTTTAGATCTATTTATTTACTATTTTTTGATATTATAATGGTTATAATAATATCTAAAAAATAGCAAATAAAAATTATTTAATTTTAAATATCATATGAGATATGATTGATGCATGTCTAGACTAGTTGTAGAATAGTTCTACATAATTATCTAGATTAGAATTTATTTTGATTAGATCAATTTAAATCTAAATTTTTACAATATTATGAGATAATTTAGATCTAAAAATATGCATGATTCGATACATGAGATGTATGCAAAATATGCCATGATTAGATCTGATTTGTATATGAGATATATGATATAGATCTGAAACTATTTTGTAGTATTGCATGTTCCTGATTAAGGCATTCCTCTTGGCCGTGCAGTCATAAGAACGAAGAAGGGTTTAAAGGTCCTCTCTTCCCATTCGATGGGGTGTTCTTATGACGTGTAGGGGTGCTGCGTGTTCATCCTTAATCAGAAATCCAAAACTTACTTTCTGCAAAATCCTAGATCCTGAAACCCTAGGATTTATTATGCATATTTTATTTATGAACCCTACTTAACTAAAAATTAAGATTATGAAATATCAATTAGGTCTAAAATTGAGAATTTTAGATCTAAGACATATTCATAATATTGGGTTCGGGCTTGGATAGCTGAATTAGGTCTAAGCGGTTGATCAAACTGAATCAAGAGTTGGTTAGATGGGATCAACAATGCTTAAATTGATTGGCCTAATAGGATTAATTCTGGGTCAAGATCGAGTCACGATCAAGCAAGACCTAATTAGGCTCAAAGGTTAGAGTCTGGATTGTAGGCTAACCCAATTGGTTCTGGCTCAATAATTTGGTGTCTAAGGTAAGTTTGGCACATACGACCGACTGGTTCTTAATTAGAAGCTACTCGACCTGAATGCGTTCTTGTATGAGTTAATGGCATATTCCTTCCACCCGTCTCACTTACCTGGCCATATCTGTTGACATAGTTCTGATCTGAGGTGGTCAATAATCCAAGCTAACCCAAGCCACTAGGTTAGTCATAATTGTTATGACTATGACAAGTCTAGTTTAATTGACCTGAATCAATTCTCCCTAAGAAAAGATTAAGTTTGAGGTCTTCCACCATTGTAGATGTGCAGGCCCTTTCCGTTGTTGATTGTTCTTGACTGGATACAGTGGCTCAGTTGCACCGAAAAGATGCAACCATGTCTATTAGGCATTGGATGCTATAGGCTGGAGGATGAGTTGGGCTCAATATTTCGGATATGGTGAGAGACTCAATTAGAAACCCAGTCTATGCAAATGGTGGGTCTGACTTAACTAAGGAGTGGATCAATATTCTGGATACGGTGAGATTCATGAATTAGAGATCAAGTTTGGGTGCACTATGATTAGAGAATCATTGACCAAGAGTTGTTCACTCATTGGCTAACCCATCACCAATAACTGTTAGGTGAGGTGATGAGTCAGTTGGTGAGACCGCACCACCCACTAGAAATCATTAATCGTGGAGATTTTCACATCTCTAAAGAGGGAGCGTAGGGATCCGAGAAAATAGTGGGAGTTAATTTATTTTAAAATAAAATTCCTAAATAAATTGGTCAAGTCATAGTTATAGTATCTAACTAGAATCTTTGACTCTCTACAGGAAAATGTCTGCGTCCAACCCATTGGCACGTATCTTGGACACACATAGACTGACTAGACCCAATTATAAGGATTGGCTCAAGAACTATAAAATAGTTTTGGGTTCCGAGAAGTTAACCCATGTACTGGACCAGAACCCTCCCACCTTGCCAGTGCGTCCATCTATTGAACAGAGAGTGTCTCTGAAAAAATGGATAGACGAAGATAATAAGGCCAGATATTACATATTGGGCTCGATGTCTGATGAGCTCCAGCGCCAATATGAGGATATCGGGACTGCTCGCCAAATGTTGGCTCACCTGTAGGAGATGTTTGGTGAATAAAGTCGTGCAGCCAAATATCATGTCACGAAATGACTATTTAAGGCTAAGATGTGTGATGGACAGTCAGTCCAAGATCACTGTCTGACAATGATAAAGGACATGGAGGAGCTTGAGAAGCTCGGTATGAAGTTAGACTTGGACATGCAGAATGATATTATTCTACAATCCTTGACTGATGCATATGGACAATTCATCATGAATTACCACATGCATAAACTTCAAAATTCCTTTGCCGAATTAATGAATATGTTGGTTACCGCTGAGCTTTCTATGAAAGGTTCTAAAGGCTCAGTTCTTGCTATGAAACGGACTTCTTCCAAAAGAAAGTCTTATGGAAAGAAAAAGAAGTCTGTGAAAAAGCAGAAGGTGGAAGGAGCAAAGAAGAAGAAGGTAGAACCAAAGAAAAGGGCGCGATGCAAAAGGAAAGTGTTTCCATTGCAACAGCGATGGCCAATGAAAGCGAACTGCCCTACTTTCCTGACCATCCTGAAGAACAAGAAGGAAGGTCACTTCTGGAGGTAATGGCTCTTATTGTGTCTACCTTCACGATTTCTTTCCTTTGGCATCCGTTGGTGCTTGACTCGGGTTCTAGTGCTCATCTGTGCGCTTTCCAATGAGGTTCTTGAGGATTAGCAGGAGGTTTGAGGGGATGGACCAATAATCCTAGGCGGTAATGGAGACAAGAGTTACTGGCAGTGCCGTTGGGAACATACCTCTCTCGATTATACCATCTAGTTTAGTTAGTTTTAAAAGACTGTTATTATGTGCTGCAGCTGCAGAAATTTGATTTCTGTTTCTGTATATGATAAGAGGCTAATGTGTTACCTTTTTAGGACCATTTGTACTTCCTTTATGAAAGAATAAATTGCAAATGGTTTTCTTTTTAATGGTATTTAGCAGCTACATATTGTGTACCTATTTAACTATCGGCAAAAATGAATTGCCACGACCTAAGGGATGTCCAATGATTAGATCGTATGCACAACAGTTAGGTCTATAGCGAGATAGGATCAACCAAATTAGAGAAATGGGCTATTGAGTCCATTGATTCGAGTTCATATCAACTTGTGAATCCTGTTTAAGGCAAATGACAAGAGCTTCCCTTTTATTGGACATGGGAGAGGGCCACAGATCTCTTGTCCTAGACATACGAGATTGTGTCCGGCCCATTTGATGTGTGGCAAGAGCATTTTGTCTCTTATATCTTACTGATGATTGTCTAGGTATGGTATGTGTATTTATGAGCACAGTTTTTGAAGCTTTTGAATAGTTCAAAGATAATTGAATGAAGTTAGAAAACACAAAACTGAAAAACCCATTAGGTCTTCGTCAGATCGAGGAGGTGAATACTTAGCCGGAATTCTGGACTATCTTAAGGA